>SCLG01000763.1:0-14387 GCA_004367875.1 Oikopleura albicans
TTCAATCGCCAGGCCAAAGTCTGCCAGTTTCACCGCGGCATTTTTGTTTTTCGACGCCAGTAGTAAGTTTTCTGGCTTAAATTAAACACGATTACTTGAATTGTACCAAAAAACAAAAAAATATTAGTCAAACATAACAAATGAAATGATCAAGAACATTCAGCAAATTCCCATTATGGGACAAAATCATGCGATGCTTAACTCACATGCGACAATCCGGCTCACACACTGAGCACGAGTGATTTTTCGCTTGTCAATTTCCACTTTTTTACAATAATTTTGTGTATTTTTTACTTAATAATATTATTTTTCGGTTTTGAAAATTTGAAAAAAGTTAAATTTTTCAATAGTTTTTGATTAGCGGAGTGATACAGGTCAAATGAAATGAAATATTTCCGAAATGTTAAAAGCAGAACAAAAGAGGAGTTGGTTTGTTGGCTACGGGTTAAATTTGGGAAATTAAAAAAAAACGATAAAGGGGGTCTGATATTAAGGGACAGAATTCAAATTAAGGGACACTTTTAACAAAAAGATTCAAATTAAGGGACGAATTTTTCGAAAAAAGTCCAAAAAAAAGCTCAAATTAAGGGACAAAATTTAAATTAAGGGACAAAAGTGGACTTGATCAAAAATCGCAAACCGTCCCTTAATGTGAGACCCCCCCTGTAATTGAGTTGTTACAAAATGATATGATTATGGCCCATAATTTATGATTTTCAAATATAGTCAATTGAATACACCCAAATTTTTTTTCAGAAAATTTCCCATCTTTACCCAAAAGGCTGAAGTTTCGGACCAACCCTGTTGTAAATTTTTCGTCCTTGGATAATAGTCAAAATGGAGGCAATATTTTCAAAAATTTTTTAACTACCAATTCCGCTTTGTCCCGTCTTTTCATTTTCGTACTTTGATTTTTAGTTTTTTTCGTAAAATTGCGAAGTTAGCGAATCAAAAGAACGGAATGAGGAATCCTGTTCAAAAGTAAATAATTAACCCGCAGACTACGAATCGTAGTTGAGATAGGTCGCAATCTGACCATTTTGAGTTTTTCGACCAAAACGACAAATGTGTTTGATATGACAATTTTTTGAAAAATGCATTTAAAAGTTCTAAGAACTAAAAAAATGAACGAAAAAATGAAAAATTATGTCCAGATATTATTGCTGTATCTGGGGGTTAAAGGTCCGAGATGAAAAAATGAGACAAACTAATTGCATATCTCGTGTAACTAGGTTTCCCAGGGGTTAATACACTAGAATATGACATTTGCTCTCTATTTAGATTAGAGCACCGGTTACATTTCGAAAAACTGTGTTTTGGAAATTCTTAATTTGAAATTTAAAGAAAATTCATCAAATCTGTCAGATCAAACAACTGCGTTAATACTGTGTGTATAAGTCGAAAGCGACTCGGTTATGTTACCTCCCACGCAGTGTTGCGCGTTGGGGTGCGTTGGCCGACGCTCAACGCACAACCAACGTATTGGAAACGTTGGGCGTTGGTTAAATTTTTTTCCAAACGTGTTGGGAGCGTTCGGCGTTGGGAAAATTTGGAGCGTTGGGGAAATTTGGAGCGTTGGCCAACTTTTCCAACACTGCTCCCACGCAATTAGTAATCTAATTAATATATTTTATGACCGGGTCGCTTTCAACTTACAAACACATTATGCAGTCATGTTATGGCCCATAAGTTATGGGATACATTTGTCATAGTGGGCAAATGGGATTAGAAAATATTTCAATTTTAACTCTTCGGACATTTTTTGATTACATTTACATGTAAGTGTAGTTACGCTTTCACTTGTATACATACTTTGAGATCACGATGAACAATGTTATGCTGATGGTGGCAGTGCAGGACCGCATCAAGTATTTGTTGGATACACTGACTGTAAAAAGTAACATAATGTTATCAATGTGATTAGCCATTAATGCCTTATATTGGAGACCTTATAACAGAGTCGNAAAAAGTAATACCGGTATTTTAATTATGAGAGGTTTCGAACTCTATGAATACCGCCATAACTTCGAGGCAGTTTTTGGACTATGAAATATCGGTTAGAAATAAGGCCAAATTTTTTAGTCTTATAGGGTGAGGTAATATAGATGCTAAGCCGGTTTTGGTTCGCGAGTGCGCTGAGCGAATATAAGTCACCAAAAAACGGCTTAGCATCTATATTACCTCACCTTGCATGTAAAAACATCTTTCATTTTTATCACTTGTTACCGGCGCGGTACATTAACCATATGAGTTTTTGAAATTATCGATCAATTTTACATTTTCCCACTTTATGGTTTTTTTCCAAAATAAAACGGTGCCACACACGCATGGTTATATAATAATAGGGGTTGCAATTGTCACACGGTGGTAAAAATATATAAAATGACACACACATGATTCTTCAACTACCTTTAGGTCTCGATGTATGACGCTAGTTGAATGAATATGATCGAGACAATCCAGTACCTGGGCAATGCAGCGACTAGTTATCGCGACAAACATGTTAATATATTTTTGAAAAATAAAAAAAAAACACGGATTTCTGTCACGCTTTGTTTTAGTGTCGCGAAGAACGAAAAATAAAAGTTATGTAGCGCCCTCTGACGACTGTGGCGCTGCACGGACAATATACGGGTTTGGGGATATAAGTGTATTAAAAAAAACTATAATTTTATAATTTTCAGTACCTGGCGTCTGCTTCCGAGTAGAACTCACGAGCAACGATATCTTCGAATAATTCACCGCCAGTGACTCTAAAAATATCAATGAATTTAATAACTTAATGCAAAGTTTAAAATAATTAATAATAAGAAAAAAATGGAAACTAAAGAAATAATAAAAATCAAAAAGTAATTTATAGTGGTGTGGGTCGTCAGCAAAATTTGCTCGGTGACACTTTTTTTCTCAAACCAGTAATAAGAAAATTATAAAAAAAAGTTGAAGTAAAATAGAAAAAAAATACTACGCCATAATTATTTATTTATCACTACAGCGAAACCATACCGTATTTTTGGAATTATTAGACACGGTCAATGTTTTCGAATAACAAGAGATTCAAAAGTAGAAAAAACGGTCACCAGGTGTCAATGTCTGTTCAATCGGAAATCAATTTTTTTACAAAATAACCCTGATAGGCGTAAAAACCGAATACAAAAACCCAATAGGTTATAACTCTTATGGACTTGGAGCAATAAGCGAAAGAAATGAAAACAGTGCCATTTGGCGCTCTGAGGAACGCAGGAGTTAACCTTGCCGCTTGATACGTATTGGGTGTATAGTCAAGAAATTACTTATGCGACGAATAGTTTGAATTCGGACACTATTTATCAAAGTCGGTTTCATTTTGACTGTAAGACATGGATTTTGTTTTCATTGTGACGTTAACGATGTAATGCAATGTGACGGGTGATTGATTTTATACCCATCCCCCTGTACCCACAAGAACTGTCACATCGGACATTGAACACATTTAAACGTCTACTCTAAAAGGGGTTTAATCAATCATTGCTAGGGTATTAAAGGGAATACTAATAAAGACATCGTCAAATTATGGACGCAAATTATACAGTAGGTAATCTGTGATCTGAATTATTAATTGGGAGAGATGAACTTCGTATCATCAACACTGAATAAGATATGATGTCTGATAATGTCTAAAAAGCTACCCTTTCCATTTAACCGACATATTTTTAATACTGGTTTGGAGCTGGGCCGATCGAATCTTCACTAAAGGCCATTACAGTTGGTGACGTAACAAGTTGACTCTTTCGTTTCCGATTTTTTCGTCAAGAACTGTCAATTTGCCTATTTGTGCCCCAAAAAACCCAAAAACTGTCAACTTGTGGAGAACTGTCAACTTGTGTTGTGTCAACTCGTTAAATCACCAACTGTATATAGCCATTTGTTTTTATTTTTGTTAACAAATTTGCGTGTCCTCTATATATACAGTCAGGGGTCTCTAGATGTGCGCTCTCTAGATGTGCATGTCTCTTTAGATGTGCGCTTTAATAGTTATTTGACCAAATACTTTATAAAAGCACTAAAGTTTCCCATGAGCACTGCGAGCAATGCCTCTCTAGATGTGCATGGTTCTCTAGATGTGCATATCTCTCTAGATGAAAACGTTTTTCAGAAATCGAAAATGCACATATAGAGACCCCTGATTGTAGTGTTCATCAGTAAAACGAACTGTTCACGCTACTCGGCATCTCACATGGATTTCCGGCGTTTTTTTCCTGGACGGTCCATTTACAGGTATATTTCAGAAATGATATATTTTTTCGGTTTTAAAACGCCGGGAATTCTTGCAAAATACTATTTTTCAAGCAATACAACTCAACTTTCGAAATTCCGAAAAAAAAGTTAACCCAACAAAAACTGTATATTTTTTTCTGAAATTACAAAAGTAAAACTTACAGATCAAAAACGAGGTAGTGGTTGTTATCATCGGACAGTGAATCGTGTAATCGGACAATGTTTGAATGATTTAGTAGACGACAAATACGCGCTTCCCTTTCCAATTTTTGGTGATCGCGCGCCGACAGTTTCCGCGTATTTATGATTTTCGCGGCATATTCTTCATTTGTACTTTTCTAGAATTAATCGTAAAATTTGGAAAACGAATTTGAAATGAAAAGAGGAGATACGTTTTGGAGCTAGAGAGCATTTTTACAGCATGTTTCACGGATAATGGATATTTTTATACCTTTACACAACGACGGACTATCGAAAATGCCCCTTTTCCGAGTTCTTCCTTGAGTTCGTATTCGTCATTGAAGTGACCTGACGATTGATTGGACATATTACTCGAACCTGAAGCAAATTTTGGAAAAAACGTTTTTGGCGAATGTCACAAAATATAAGTTTAACTGTTATCTTGACAATTTTACATAACTTATAGCCTATAATAATGCAAAATTGTCAAGATAAAAGCTAAACAAATGTTTTAAGATATTTATATAAGTTATAGGTTATCAGTTATATTCTATGAGTCATACCCTATTAGTCATAGCCTATCTACCCATCTAACTTAACAAAATGGACGTAACATCACAAAATGCTCGTAACTTAACACCTTTTTTTCGAATAGTTTTGTTAAGTTACGAAGACAGGTGGTGTATTTGATTTATAAACTTGGTTGGTTTTGAAATTTTGGATTTAACTATTTTTCACGTTCAAAATTTGCATATAGACAGCTAATGAAACGATTTTCCCTTGGGAGTTAAAAAGTGATTAGTACATGAAGTTGATGAGTTTTGACTTTGCTTCAAAGACTCGTGTCCTCAATTATTCCTTTATTATGTCAACAAATGGAAAATAGGTTTTTGGACTCTTCATTAACACCACGAATCAAATTTAATTTTCATGAATTCATGTTTTTCTAATTTTTCCGTTTATACAGTACTTATATATACAGTTCATATATATATAAATAACCCTACGGGTTAGTATCCACTCGTTCCCCTTCGGAGTTAAATTAAAAATAGAAAAGGGATTCAAACGTACTTAAATGACGAATTTTTTGACCCTATAACGACGTAGTGCGTAGGTAGGGTAGCTAGGAAATTTTTTTGTCGAAACTTTGACTCGATAACGGGTTTTGACCCGATAACGGCGCGGGTGGTGTAATAGAATATATTCAATATGAAACCCACAAAACTATTGCTGGTTGATTTTATCTTCAGAATCTCACTTGGAAATATTTCGTTCATTTAAAAACCACAATTTCATTATTTATTTATCCCAGGGGTAAAATTTAAAGTCATTGTAAATATTTGACTTATCCTCATAAGGTACACAAACAAGTCGGAAGGTTCAATTTCAAAACGCAGTTTAGCATTAATAGCCACCGTGTATATTTTTCGCATCGGATAAAATCGATAACGTTGAGACATTAGAATCGTCAGTATTTCCAAAAATAACCCCAAAAATTTCCATTCAACCAAGGTTTTACTATGGGACCAAACATCGTGCCCACTTTTGTGCATATTTCATAAATGAGTCATTCATAGGAAAAAATATATTTAGATCAACATAACGCGTGTTTAACTTCAATTTGCGTCAACGTAGGTTGAATCCTTCTGAACACTTCGTCGGGATATCCAATAAAATAGCCCGATTTGATCCGAAATTTGATCCGCGTACTGTTAAATCCAATCATTCAGTTTTTTCAACCTACGTTGACGCAAATTGAAGTTAGAAGCACGTTTTGAGCACAAACATTATACTGATTTTTCGGATTTTGTCAAATGTATAAAAATTCTCAAAAAAAAAAAAAATCCAGTAAAAACTGTTGGCAGTCACAATTCAGGCCCAAAATGTAATTCAGATTTTTCGGATTCGAAGGGAATTCCTGAGCCTGATACGAGTAGGGTCCAAGGACATCCAGTTTTTTTGTAAAAATGTAAAATTTTTGAATACCTTCTAAGGGAATAAAATGGGTCTAGTCTCTCAAAATTTCGACAGCAACCTAATATCGCGTATGAAGATACCTTGAGGTACAATAACCATCTCAGGTGAAATTAATTTATTGTCTGGCCAAATGCATGGCCGCTGCATTTTAGATTATTCTAATTTAACTTTCACTGGGAATATGAATATTTAATTATTTATTTTTATTAAATTAAGTACGTCATCCGAACCGCTGCTAACTCATAGCATCGGAGCCGAAATAGCCAACATAAGCGATAATCAGAAAAAAATCGAAAAAAACCCGTTTTTGGACCTTCAAATCGTTTTAGCATCTGATCGCGTGAATTTGGGAGAAAACGGGATTAACGAAGTACAATTTACTTTTTAATTATGTGTCGAAAGGTCAAATTATTTCTAGTTATCGCTCATTCTTGCTTCCCTAAAAAACCTTTTGGAAGTTTGCCGTTTTTCTTCTCAACGGGTACGGCGCTTTTGGCCAATCGAAAACATCCGCTCATCATAGAAACACTTCATTCAATATGGCCAAGTTTAGAAATAAACTCTCTCATTCGCCAATGTTTTATAATTATTTGTCAGTCCAAAAAAAAATTTAACCCCTAAAGTACAATTCCACATTGAAATTTTTGATATACACAGGGTGCGCAAGGTTTATTGATTAAGTTAATTCAAAACCCGAAAAAAGTTTCAAATCCGTATTTTCCGTTAACCGGCGGGTGGCGATTTTTCCGCGGTTTCCCCTACGTTAACCGGCAGGTTTTCAAAAAAATTTTGGTGCCGGTTTACGGCGCACCCTGTGTATCTGGAAAAACGGTAAACTCAAATCTGTATTTGTACATGTACGTTTTAAAATTTGACAATAATTTTTATTTTTTAACCTCTCAAATTCATAAAATTTCCCATATAAAACCCGTCCAAATAATTAAAAACTTTCCTTTGATTATCATAAAATTAGATTTTTTTTTCTCTAATGAAGTTTTCGAAAATGAACAAAAAATGTATTTTTGACGTTCTTTGAAAGATTTCGTTGCAGTCTAACTTAATAATCTCTATTTTACAGCTTGATAAAAAAAATCTGGAAAAGATTAAAACCCGAAACGATAAAAAATATATATTTGGTCTTAAAAATATCCCCCGTCAACGAGGGAAAAAAAGTAAATCAAAACAAAAAAAAAAATAGAGGGCGGCAGATCTAAGTACACTATTCCTACTAAGCTATCAATTCTTTGTATTTTTTCCTGGTATATAGTTACTAATAAATTATATAGCTTGTTGAAAAGAGAAACAGTTTAACAAATTTAACAATCCTGGTTATAATGGCGATTTATGGATGCGGAAACACCTTGGGAAAATTTGCTCAGAGAGGAAAGTGAATAAAATACGAAAACTTCCACCTTGACATTTTTAAAAAACATTATCAAAGCAGATATCTACTGTAATTATTGATCTATTGTTTTATGCCGACGATTCAAAAGGGCTTCCAAAACCAACGTGAATTTCACTTGAGTAAAAAAAACACAAAACGTATGTGACATACGGTATGTCAAATATTACATGTCACTTGCGATAATGTTCCACTGGCAATAAATTGGGTTTTTCAAACTGAAAAAAAAGGGTGGGAGCAGGGCTCGGCACAACTGGCTCTTTTTTTGGCTCGGCTCGGCTCGGGTTTTGAGCGAAGATTTTTTTTTGGCTCGGCTTGGCTCGTTCTAGCTCAAAATTCCCTGGCTTGGCTCGGTTCGGCTCGCTCAAGCTCAAAATTTTTCTGGCTTGGCTCGGCTCGGCTCGTTCTAACTCAAAAATTCTTTGGCTCGGCTCGGGCGATCAAAATTGTATTTTTTGGCTTTAAGTGAGCTAATTGTGCCGAGCCCTGGGTGGGAGTAAAAGAAAAAAATAATACAGTCAGGGGTCTCTGGATGTGCATTTTCGATTTTCAAAAAAATGTGCACATGTGGAGAGATAATTTCATCTAGAGAGTCATGCACATCTAACGAGACATTGTTCGCAGTACTCACGGGAAACGCCGCGTAAAAAGTGCACATAAAGAGAGATTTGCACATCTAGAGACCCCTGACTACAGTAATTAATTTTCATTTCGTTTAAAAACTCGTACCAGCAATTCACATTCAAAAAACCGTAATAAAAATAAAATTGAAAACATTTACCTCACATAAGCTTCAAAAAGTAAAAACAATCCATCGAATTAGTCTCTTTATTTCAAATGAAAAAAAAATAAAAAATTTGTCAAAATGCATTTTTTTCTGTGTTTTGAATTCTCATAGATAATTTTTACAATAAAGCTACCGTATAAATTGAAAATTAACGAAGCATTTTGAGAGTTTACTACATTTGTGGTCATCTTTATAATGTGCTTAGAGTATACCGTATGCCGTAAAAATGTCTGTACTCTATTTATAAAAATTGGCTCGGCTTGGCTTTTTGTCCGCTCTGAAAATTAGCTTAGGTTGGCTTTTTATCACTTCAAAAAAAATGACTTTTTAAAAGCTGAGCCATGTATCGAATGTCAAGCGTAATTACGGGAACCAGAGATCGGCACTCGGGTTACCCGACTCGGGTTAACTCGGGTAGGGTTGGGTAGCAACATTTTTGCTCGGGTATTACCCGATTTTTTTACCCTAATTTTACCCGTGCTCGGGTATTACCCGATTTTTTTACCCGACCTCGTTTTTGGACTCGGGTATTACCCGACTTTTTTACCCGTTTTTACACGCGGGTAAACACTCGGTTCGGGTAAGAAAAAAAAATCAAATGTGCCGATCTCTGACGGGAACGAAGTTTGGCAGAAAATTACCAATTTTTAAGTTCTAGGGTCTCCCAAGTATCTATTATAACGAAGTTTTTTTTTTTAACAATGCAATAAACCAAGTGTGAGTATATATACACAGGACTTGTTTTTCGTTGATTTAAGGCATATGGAGGCCCCGTAGGTCAAAACGAATATTGCTGACGCCCTCTCAACTTTTCGAAAAAATTACATTGACGGTATTTTTTGCGTAGGTTCGAGATTTCAAACAGCTCTCTAGGGGGCCCTGGTGGCCCAAATCAATTTCGGAATAGAACGACGTAGTTTGACGAGCTCTACAACTCGGCTTTACCACTTGAATTATTGTGAATTTTTCAGTGTGTGTATATATACACACATTTCCCCCTATGGGTTCCAAAAACTTCTTCCCCCTGAGAGTTAATAAACGAAAGTAAAAATAAAAGTGACTTACCCAACACCTATTTTTGACATCACAAATAAACGTTGCGCAAAATAACTTTGTCATTATCTCAGCAGTATACGAAAACGTTAATAATTAATTTGTAACAAATTTGAGTTGTTCGGCTTCATTAAATGAAGTAACAGTAAAAACCAACATAGAATACACAGGGTGCGCAGTTATCTTGCGAACTTCGTTCTTGAAAAGTCGCAAGATAAGCGTTTTTTCGCAAGATAACTGCTCAGTGCATAGCACATAATTATTATAAATCCAGAAAAACGAAATTCTGAAAAGTCGCAAGATAAGCGTACGAGCGGCAATTTTCGCAAGATAACTGCTCGCAAGATAACTGCGCACCCTGTGTAATCGATTACTTATAGTGAGAAATGAGAAGCGATCCGAGCATAGTAAATAAGGAGCTGGACCAGCGTTTGGGGGTTAAAGGGATTTGGTTGTTTTTTCAAGAAAGGTTAAATATTTTCTACTTTTCACGTATCCGGAAAATGACACAGTTTATGTATGTGTAAAAAGAATAAACTTACTTTTAAACACAGTTTATAGTTGTGGGTTTTTTTATTTGAATAACCTTTTCATTTTACAAATAATTTTGTGAAGCACGTAAAATTTACCCAAAATTTGTTAAAACTTAGTCCATCGGTTATTCAGGGAAACACTAGACGAATGTCCTTCGTAAAGATATTTAGCCTACATTTCAAAAACATTTTTCGAGGGTTAATAGTAATAACTTATTTCGCTACTCAGCGTTTTATATGAATTTCCGCCGTTTTTAAGTTATACACGAAACCCAATATGATTAAGTGCTACCGGTTGAGTTTCATGAAAATCGTGTCGGCATATTTTTAGATGATAAAAAAAGTCATTTTCCGTTTTTATTTTGAACAGTTCACTCTAGTCTGGAGTGCCCCTCTTTTCTCCCCTCTTTATAAATACGGCATTTAAAAAAGGGGATAAAGGAGGGGCACCCAGTTCAAAATAAAGATAAAAAATGAGTCTTTCTATAATGTTAAAATTTGCCGACACGGTATCCTAGACACGCTCGTCCAATTTTAATGAAACTAAACCGGTAGTTGGTATTTTACAAAATTATTTTTACCAGCGCTGTGTACGGCACTACCTGAAAACGCAGAAAAATGAAATCACAGAAANTGAAAGATTTCGTTGCAGTCTAACTTAATAATCTCTATTTTACAGCTTGATAAAAAAAATCTGGAAAAGATTAAAACCCGAAACGATAAAAAATATATATTTGGTCTTAAAAATATCCCCCGTCAACGATGGAAAAAAAGTAAATCAAAACAAAAAAAAAAAAAATAGAGGGCGGCAGATCTAAGTACACTATTCCTACTAAGCTATCAATTCTTTGTATTTTTTCCTGGTATATAGTTACTAATAAATTATATAGCTTGTTGAAAAGAGAAAAAGTTTAACAAATTTAACAATCCTGGTTATAATGGCGATTTATGGATGCGGAAACACCTTGGGAAAATTTGCTCAGAGAGGAAAGTGAATAAAATACGAAAACTTCCACCTTGACATTTTTAAAAAAACACTATCAACGTACATATCTACTGTAATTATTGATCTATTGTTTTATGCCGACGATTCAAAAGGATTTCCAAAACCAACGTGAATTTCACTCGAGTAAAAAAGTGAAAAAAAAACACACACAAAACGTATGTGACATACGGTATGTCAAATATTACATGTCACCAGCGATAATGTTCCACCGGCAATAAATTGTTTTTTTTTCAAACTGAAAAAAAATAGTGGAAGTAAAAGAAAAAAAAATAATACAGTCAGGGGTCTCTGGATGTGCATTTTCGATTTTCAAAAAACGTGCATATATAGAGAGATAATTTCATCTTGAGAGACATGCACATCTAGAGAGACCTTGTTCGCAGTACTCACGGGAAACTTGACCGCGTAAAAAGTGCACATAAAGAGAGATATGCACATCTAGAGACCCCTGACTACAGTAATTAATTTTCATTTTGTTTAAAAACTCGTACCAGCAATTCACATTAAAAAAACCGTGATAGAAAATAAAATTTAAAACATTTACCTCAGATAAGCTTCAAAAAGTAAAAACAATCCATCGAATTAGTCTCTTTATTTCAAAAGAAAAAAAAATAATAAATGTGTCAAAATGCATTTTTTTCCGTGTTTTGAATTCTCATAGATAATTTTTACAATAAAGCTACCGTATAAATTGAAAATTAACGAGGCACTTTCAGAGTTTACTACATTTGTGGTCACCTTTATAATGTGCTGCGTATACAGTATACTGTATGCCGTATAAATGTCTGTATTCTATTTATAAAAATTGGCTTTTTCTCCGCTCTGAAAATTGGCTTAGGTTGGCTTAGGTTAGTATTTATTATAACGGATGTTTTTTTGTACTTTAACTCCTAAGGGGAAGTGCGTGTATATAAACACACGACTTGTTTTTTCGTCGATTTAAGGCATATAGAGGCCCCGTAGGTCAAAACGTAGGTATTGCAGACCCCCTCAACTTTTCGAAAAAAATTACATTTACGGTATTTTTTTTGCGTATGTTGGAGATTTCAAACAGCTCTCTAGCGGCCCTGGTGGCCCAAATCAATTTCTGATTAGTCAGATCGACGTAGTTTGACGAGCTCTACAACTTGGCTTTACCACTTGTTTTGAATTATTGTGATTTTTTTAAGTGTGTGTATATACATTTTTTAAGTGTGGGTATATACACACATTTTCCCCCTATGGGTTCCCAAAAACTCCTCCCCCTGAGAGTTAATAAACGAAAGTAAAAATAAAAGTGACTTATACAACACCTATTTTTGACATCACAAATAAACGTTGCGCAAAATAACTTTGTCATTATCTTAGCAGTATACGAAAACGTTAATAATTAATTTGTAACAAATTTGAGTTGTTCGGCTTCATTAAATGAAGTAACAGTAAAAACCAACATAGAATAATCGATTACTTATAGTGAGAAATGAGAAGCGATTCGAGCATAGTAAATAAGGAGCCGGACCAGCGCCCGGCTTGTGTTCAGGGATGTTTGAGGGTTAAAGGGATTTGGTTGTTTTTTTCACGTATCCGGAAAATGACACAGTTTATGTATGTGTAAAAATAATAAACTTATTTTTTAAACACAGTTTATAGTTGTGGGTTTTTTATTCGAATAACCTTTGCATACTGACATTTTACAAATACAGTCTCAAACATTTTTGTGAAACACGTAAAATTTACTCAAAATTTGTTAAAACTTAGTCCATCGGTTATTCATGGAAACACTAGACGAATGTCCTTCGTAAAGATATGTAGCCTACATTTTTCGAGGGTTAATACACGTTTAGCCTCATGAAAATCGGCTGAGCGTTTCTAGAATAGACCAATTTTCTTCTTTTTTCTTGCAATGGGGTGCTCCTATTGGCCAATATCATTTTAAAATATGCCGACACGGTATACTAGAAACGCGCAGCCGATTTTCATGAGAGTAAACCAGTAGTAATAAATTATTACGCTACTCAGCGTTTTATATGAATTTCCGCCGTTTTTAAGTTATACACGAAAGCCAATATGATTAAGTGCTACCGGTTGAGTTTCATGAAAATCGTGTCGGCATATTTTTAGATGATAAAAAGAGTCATTTTCCGTTTTTATTTTGAAATAGAGTGCCCCTCTTTTCTCCCCTCTTTATAAATACGGCATTTAAAAAAGGGGATAAAGGAGGGGCACCCAATTCCAAATAAAAAGAAAAAATGAGTCTTTCTATCGTCTTAAAATATTCCGACACGGTATACTAGAAACGTTCGTCCGATTTTCATGAAACTCAACCGGTAGTAGGTATTTTATAAAATATTTTTACCAGCGTAAAATTCATAATGGGAATCCTGTCATTTGATTACGTTTCACACTGTTAACTTCACCGTTAACATAAAAAGGTTGTGTGATGTTAATGTTCACCTTTGTCATGTTTCTCAAAATTCTTCATTATCCGTTTCATCGTTCGGGCACAGCGTTTTTTTTTATTCTCTATTCCGCTCTGGTTTTATTTTTTTGCTGCTCAGACTGAATGCATAACCGATGATTCGAGTGCAGCTAATGCTGAAAAATAAAATAATGTTTTTTTTTTTGGGCTTAATGCGTATTTTTGTTTTTTTTATTCTCTTTATTTATTTTGTTTTTTGCTCTTTTGTTTTTTTTACTTTGTTTTTGAGGCGGGACTCGATGGAAGAACAATCGAATGAGGACTCAATACTGGCTAGGGTCGATTGTGAAAAAAAAAAGAAGGGAGAAAAAACAGAAAAAAAGAAACAGTCTTTTCTTGAATATTTTATGTCCATGAATGGAGCGATATGACAGAGTCTCACCGGACTTTACTCTCTTCGCCAGTTATTTTGTAAGTCTTGTCCGGGCCCAATGCCGTGGTGTGCCTAGAGTATAAAAACAAAACAAAAAAAAAGACACTAAAAGGACAGCAACAGAAAAAAAAAATAATGTATCGGACACACACACACCAAAAAATGATGAAATTGATTTTTTTTTGTCTTTGTACTCAAAATATAAGACATTTCTCATGTAAAATGAAAAGTTCCATAGAAGTTTGGATGAAAAAAAGTTAAATGGTTGGATTGATACGGAGATTCTTCCTGTCTCGCATGAGAGACCTCAAAACGTGTGGGTTTTCTAGATGGCTGATTCGATCAAAAAAAAAACTCAATTTTG
>SCLG01000763.1:15492-30012 GCA_004367875.1 Oikopleura albicans
CCGTCTTATTTTGAAAAAATCTCAGTTGAGCTTCATTGAGCTAATATAGGAGAGCCAAAAAACTAGAATTTTGACGGTTTTTGTGGTTTAAGTTGTAACCGGTATAATTTGGGGACTTCTAAATGTTACCATCGGCTCCGCAAGGGTCGATTACCCCTAAAAGTAATCTTACTCGGTGAATTAAAGCAACTTCAAAATGGGGTAAAAATCCCAGGCGACGACCCTACCCATACGGTACAAAATGCAAACTATTTTTTGTTTGTTTTTGAAAATCAATTACAACCACCAACAAATCTTTAAATAAGGTTTTCTGGTCAAATTAATTAGAGAAAAAAACTAAATGATTAATTGCGCATTTCATCAGACGATTTTACATAAATTCAAGCTTAGGGTCCACTATTCTGAATTTTGACATACATAAATAAATTGACGATAGAAAAGACTTACGTAACAAAAACAAAATTTATTTCATTTTATACAAAAATGGCACCGTCTGAATCGGTCTGTTTTCTTTGCCGACGAAAGGGTAATCCGCCGAAAATATTTCCCAATTATCAGGTTTTGAATTGACCCACGATTTAAAACAATATTTTTCTAGTGTTAAAAACCACTCAGTTTACGGTACCTTGGAGACGAAATTAAAAAAAACTACTGAAAATTCGAAAACTATTGGATTTTTTATCAATGGGGCCCATGGGGTGGCTTAAATCCACTAAAAGGCGTTCTAATAATCACAGCCTGCCCATGGGGGTTAAAATAATAATACATGTGTTATTAGAAAAATCGATAAAATAAGAAGAATACATAAATAACTGAATTGAAAATGCTTATTTATTGGATATCTCCAAAATTCGATAATTTGATTCGATGCAAGTAGACTATTTGATATAGTGCTTCGACTTGCATAAACAGCACCACCTCACCAGTTATCTTAACAACTGTGTTGCTCCAAAAGTGTCAAGATCAGGGTTCGGCAAAAGTCGATTAAAAAAAAGCTCAACTGTCGAGTCTGAAGCCAACTTTGTTAAAATAACTTGTGTTAAAATAACTGGTAAGGGAGAGTAGTCTATGTAATAAACCATATTAGAAAGGCCAAAAAAGAAAAACCCTTTTTATCTATAACAACAAAAATACGGAAATAAAGTGATTTAAAATTAAAAACAAAAACTTATTTTTTTTTTTGATATTTTATTGTATGGTAACGCGTTTTTAACTTCAATTTGCGTCAACGTAGATTGAATTTTTCTGAATTTTCACCCTTCGCCAGGATATCCAATAAAATAGCCCGATTTGGTCCGAAATTTGATCCGCATACTGTAAAAGCCAACCATTCATTTCTTTTTTCAACCTTCGTTGACGCAAATTGAAGTTAAAAACGCGTTATCGTTGTATATTAATTATTTTTATAATTGTCGTTCAATATGAAAAAAGGTCCCCGGTTATTTCACTGGTTAATCTCCGGTCGAAAATTTTTGACACATTTACTTATCGCGAGCGTTTTTTTTTACATTTTGTCCGAAAAACCGCGGTGCCGCCATGAAAAGAAACGTTTCAATCTCTACTCCGCAAACACATACAAAAATTCAAAATAAACTAGGGCATTTTGTCCATTTATGCAACTCAACGAAAATGCGGAATTCCATTAAAAAAACCCACACGTACTTTTCATTAAAATTTATTTCTCTATTTTTTTTTTGGTCGTGCAAGGTAATTAGTATTGTGTCTCGTGTATATGCTATACTGAATATAAATCTTTTATGTTTTTTACTCGTCGATTTTGGCGATGACAAATGGCGTGGATGAAAATGAGTTTGTCAATATGTTGATCAGATTATTCGTGCCTTTTTCGTATAAAATGAACGTGATGAACAGTCCCACTCCCCTAATTAATAACACCATCAATTACACATATGGCGTCTGTTAATAACCAGGTCCAATGCCGAAACGCATGCATTTGACACTGGACTATGACCACATGCATTTATATATATACTATGAGACTGTTAGGGAAGAAAAAATGAGCCGCAACATAAAAAACATTTTAAAATGACAGGGAAAATCAACATAGTTCTGCAACAACTTATAGCCTATAAAAGTTCCAAACATGATGTCGAAAAGCACGCCTAGAAAATGTTATGAACTTTATTCTGAGCAAAAAAAAATTAATAGAGGTACTGTTTTATCGCTTCAAATAAAAATATCAGGCAAACGATTCCTGAAAATCGTGAAAATTTTCGAATTTTAAGTCATTTTTTAGTAAATTTACATCAGAAGAATGAGATTTTGAAATAAACATAATATCAAACACATCCATAATTGATTGGATTCATAATATATAGGGGTTACCAAACATTAATCCAATTTTTACTTCTGCATCAAATGGTCAATTTTTTAGCTTACTTTTTCTTCCCTTCCAGACCCTATTTTTAGACGCAAAAGCTATTGACACAGTTTTTACACCACATGTTTTTGACGAACATAACTATTTGGAGGCATTTTTTAACGAAAATTTGTAAGTTACGAAATTTCGCGAAAGTACAAAAAAATTATGTTCAGCATAGACATTTTAACTTGACATTTTTAACTTGAAAATCTTAAATTGCCCTTTTTACAGGGGTATTGTATAAATCTTAAGGTCTTTGACAAAAATTTAATGACCCCTATCAGTATCTACGCGTAAAATTTTACAGTAGTTTTATAAAACTGCCCTATAATCAAGCGTTTCAAATATGTTTGCGAAAATAGCCACAAAGGAGTTTCGTTAAAAATTTAACGAATGGACCCTTGGGGGTTGCAGTCCAACTGAGACCCATGGGAGTTAAACTTTTTAACAAAAAAAAATTAACTGCTTTATTAAAGTACCCTTTTTGCTAGTAATAAAATGCTCAAAAAACGCCATAGTACCTGGAAATTGAGCACAAAATTTAGTACTAATTATCGTACCAAACACCCTAACCTAATTATCTTAGCAAAATTTCATTATGTTAACAATCTTTATGGCAAAAGTGTTAACCTTAAATTACATAACTCAGGTTTATATGTTAAACTACATTCTCACAATATAAAACACAAACTAAAGGTTAATTCGTATCGAATTGTTCCCAATCGACTGAAAATATCAAAAATATATTTTAACTCTCAACCAGAGATCGGCACATTTAATTTTTTTTTCTTACCCGACCCGAGTGTTTACCCGCGGGTAAAAACGGGTAAAAAAGTCGGGTAATACCCGAGTCCAAAAACGAAGTCGGTTTAAAAAATCGGGTAATACCCGAGCACGGCTACCCAACCCATGGCTACCCAACCCGTGCTCTACCCGAGTCGGGTACGGGTAATACCCGAGCTAACCCGAGTCGGGTAACCCGAATGCCGATCTCTGCTCTCAACCATCCAAAATATAATTGTGCTGATAAGGAAAAATCTAATATTTATCTCTAACTACAGCAACTAACCAGTTATCTTAACAACTGTTTTGCTGAAAAAGTGTTAAAATAATTGAATTTTGTGAAGATAATTGGGCAGGGCATTTGGTAAGATAATTGGAAATCGCGATACGTTTTGGTCCAAAAAGTGTTGAGATAACCCAATTTTGTTAAGATAACTGGTTTAGGGGTGTATATAAAGTGATAATTGTTTGATTAACAAGTTTCAATTTACTAAATACAATAACGAAGTGATACTTTCTTTTCCGATTTTTTGTCAAAAACTGTCACTTCGTTCCGTCAATTTTGCCCATTTTAGCCCAATTTTTGCCCAGAAAACTCCGAAAAGTGTCAATTCGTTCCAAACTGTCATTACGAGTCAACTAGTTACCACACCAACTGTGTAGTAGTTACTTTTTATTGTATTGAACTTTGTCAAGATTAACGCGTCCGTTCTAGAATCCACCCACCAAAAAAAATTGAATGAAACTTCCGGAGAAATTCAAACTATGGAGCAAATAGTAAAAAAGCTTATACCAAAAACGGGTACTCCGATTTCGGGACGCTTCGCGATTTTGCCGCAAAGTACCTTTTTGTCCCAGAATTGGACTTTCGTCTCTTTTTATCATTAAAAATCGTATCGAAAATGGACTTATTTTAACAGTCATGCGCACCTACCGGTAGCTACCGAATTTGCTCTAGCGCGCCAAACAATGAACGGATTTTTTTATTATTATTTTATTTTGAAGCCCTGTTCTTCTTTTTTTACTGGGGTGATTTTCAACCTTAACCTCGTCCTCCACGGACCCGAACGTAAAAACAATTTTCTAAAAAAATATTTTTCTCCCATATAAAAATGTAATTTTTTTTTTGATTTTAACTCCGTTGTCCGTTTCTTATTATCACAAGCTTTTTTCTTTTTATTTAGAAATGAAGTGAAAATGGGTAGCTAGCTACCCAATATACGCACGACTGTTAACATCCGCCTCGTTTTTTTTCTACCACTATGGTAGAAAAGCCATTTTCAATATGTTATCCGAAAACAGACAGTATATTCTGAGCTTTTTTGACAAAAAAAACAAATGAATCCAGTTCCTTGGTCACCAATCTGAACAATTTATACCCATACAAACTAGAAAATTCGCCTATTCTATAATTAATACCTTTCCTAAATCCATTTTGAAAAAGCAAGATCAAGTGACACATCAAAAGGAATACTTCAATTTAGTAAATCAATATGCAAATACAAATCGTGGACATTTTAATGACCTTCAATTTTGCGATCTCATATCTTTTTTTATTTTTTGTAAAGAACTTGATTTGGATAAATAAGTTTACTAGTGGTACAAGAAAAAATAACGAACAAAATTGATGTCAATCATGTAATACAACTTTGACGGGTTGCCTATTGGACTTTGGGGCAGATTTGCACAGTACAGTTCGCAGCGAAAGAAATAAGGCCGAAATTATGTTTACCGAAAAAAAAAGTATTTAATCGGATACTGTAAGATTATAAGTGGCGTAACCAATTCAGTTTTTCTGTTCAAGATTCAAACTCAAAATACTATATACACCCCCTGCACCCTTATCAAAAAGTGTAAGTAACAGTTTTCAATGATCCGAAAAGCTCCTCAATTTCTGAAATGCGAAAAATGGCCAAATTTGGGGCCCGCTTTTTCGAGAACGCAAAAACATGCGCCTCTGAAATTTTAACATGGTGTTTATTAATTTTTGTCGAATTCGGAGCGTCACTCCAAGATCGACAAAATTTGAGCTGGCCCAGCTCAGCTCAGCTGGGTACAATGATAAATATTTTAGATAAACAAAATTTTACACTTTTTTAATTATAAATTATAATGTATAATGTATATAATATACATTTTATCATTTATTGTAAATACCTGATTTAACAAGAAACAACTTCTCTTGCGAAAAAAAAAAATCACGGTGAAATTTCAATATTTTTTCAAGCGAATTAAAANCTATAACAACAAAAATACTGAAATAAAGTGATTTAAAATTTAAAAAAAAATTATTTTTTTTTGATAGTTTATTGTATGGTAACGCGTTTTTAACTTCAATTTGCGTCAACGTAGGTTGAATTTTTCTGAATTTTCACCCTTCGCCAGGATATCCAATAAAATAGCCCGATGTGGTCCGAAATTTGATCCGCATACTGTAAAAGCCAACCATTCATTTTCAACCTACGTTGACGCAAATTGAACTTAAAAACGCGTTATCGTTGTATATTAATTATTTTTTATAATTGTCGTCCAATATGAAAAAAGGTCTCCGATTATTTCACTGGTTAATCTCCGGTCGAAAATTTTTGACACATTTATACTTCTCGCGAGCGTTTTTTTTACATTTTATCCGAAAAACCGCAGTGCCGCTATGATAAAAAAACTCCGCAAACACATAAAGCGCGTGTAAGGTGAAAGCGAACCGAACCCAAGTAAATAAAAAAATGAATGACTGGAGGCAATCGTAGTAAACAAATTGTTTTATGTAAATGATGCATCACGTCCTCAAGATAACAAAAAAAAATCGTCAGATTAAAAATTGGCCTAGTCTGAAATTCAGACTGAGTCAACCCTCAGTCAGTCACACCCCAAAGAGATATTATGCATCTTTTAAATATTAAAATAATAACAAGATTACTGTACGATCGCCTCCAGTCATCATTTATTATTTTACTTACGTAGGTTGAGTTCGATTTGACCTTACACGCGCTTTATCACAATTCAAAACAACTAGGGCATTTTTTTCTATTTATGCAACTAAACGAAAATGCGGAATTCCATTAAAAAAACCCACACGTACTTTTCATTAAAATTTATTTCTCTATTTTTTTTTTTTGGTCGTGCAAAGTAATTAGTATTGTGTCTCGTGTATATGCTATACTGAATATAAATATTTTATGTTTTTTACTCGTCGATTTTGGCGATGACAAATGGCGTGGATGAAAATGAGTTTGTCAATATGTTGATCAGATTATTCGTGCCTTTTTCGTATAAAATGAACGTGATGAACAGTCCCACTCCCCTAATTAATAACACCATCAATTACACATATGGCGTGTGTTAATAACCAGGTCCAATGCCCAAACGCATGCATTTGACACTGGACTATGACCACATGCATTTATATATATACTATGAGGCTGTTAAGGAAGAAAAAATGAGCCGCAACATAAAAAAAAAGATTTTAAAATGTCAGGGAAAGTCAACATAGTTCTGCAATAACTTATAGGCTATAACTTATAGCCTATAAAAGTTCCAAACATGATGTCGAAAAGCACGCCTACAAAATGTTATGAACTTTATTCTGAGCAAAAAAAATTAATAGCGGTACTGTTATATCGCTTCAAATAAAAATATCAGGCAAACGATTCCTGAAAATCGTAAAAATCGTGAAAATTTTCGAAGTTTAAGTCATTTTTTTAGTAAATTTACATCAGAAGAATAAGATTTTCAAATAAAAATAATATCAAACACATCCATAACTGATTGGACCAAACAATAATCAAATTTTTACTTTTGCATCAAAGGGTCAATTTTTTAGCTTACTTTTTCTTCCCTTTCAGACCCTATTTTTAGACGCAAAAGCTATTGACACAGTTTTTAGACCACATGTTTTCGACAAACATAACTATTTGGAGGCATTTTTTAACTAAAAAAAAATTATTTAAAAAATTTATATTCAGCATAGACATTTTAACATTTATTTGTAACTTGAAAATCTTAAATTGACCTTTTTACAAGGGTATTCTATAAATCTTAAGGTCTTTGACAAAAATTTAATGACCCTTATCAGAATCTACGCGTAAAATTTTACAGTAGTTTTATAAAACTGCCCTATAAACAAGCATATCCAAGCAAATATGTTTGCGAAAACAGCCACAAAGGAGTTTCGTTAAAATTTTAACGAATGGACCCTTGGGGGTTGCAATCCAACTGAGACCCATGGGAGTTAAACTTTTTAACAAAAAAATAAACTGCTTTATTAAAGTACCCTTTTTGCTAGTAATAAAATGCTCAAAAAGCGCCATAGTACCTGGAAATTGAGCACAAAATAAAGTACTAATTATCTTACCAAACGCCCTAACCTAATTATCTTAACAAAATTTCATTATGTTAACAATCTTCATGGCAAAAGTGTTAACGTTAAATTACATAACTCAGGTGTATATGTTAAACTACATTCTCACAATATAAAACACAAACTGAAGGTTAATTCGTATCGAATTGTTCCGAATCGACTGAAATTATCAAACATATATTTTAACTCTCAACCATCCAACATATAATTGTGCTGATTAGGAAAAGAAATCTTATATTAATCTCTAGCTACACCAACTAACCAGTTATCTTAACAACTGTTTTGCTGAAAAAGTGTTAAAATAATTGAATTTTGTGAGATAATTGGGCACGGCATTTGGTAAGATAATTGGAAATTGCGATACGTTTTGGTCCAAAAAGTGTTGAGATAACCCAATTTTGTTAAGATAACTGGTTTAGGGGTGTATATAAATTGATAATTGTTTGATTAGCAAGTTTCAATTTTTATGAAAAATTCAATTTACTAAATACAATTGGTGTGGTATAACGAAGTGATACTTTCTTTTCCGATTTTTTGTCAAAAACTGTCACTTCGTTCCGTCACTTTTGCCCATTTTAGCCTAATTTTTGTCTAGAAAACTCCGAAAAGTGTCAGTTCGTTCCAAACTGTCATTACGAGTCAACTAGTTACCACACCAACTGTGTATTAGTTACTTTTTATTGTATTGAACTTTTTCAAAATTAACGCGTCCGCTCTAGAATCCCCACCAAAAAAACTTGAATGAAACTTCCGGAGAAATTCAAACTATGGAGCGCATAGTAAAAAAGCTTATACCAAAAACCAGGTACACCGGTTACTCCGATTTTGTGACGCTTTGCGATTTTGCCGCAAAGTCCCTTTTTGTCCCAAAATTGGACTTTTGTCTCTTTTTATCATTAAAAATCGTCTCGGAAATGGACTCGTTTTTAACATCCGCCTCGTTTTGTTTTCTACCACTATGGTAGAAACGCCATTTTCAATATGTTATCCAAAAACAGACAGTATCGCAGTGATTTTCAAACGCGAAAAAAATAAATAATGTTAACACTTTTTTGGTAACGTTTCTCGGCAGCGCGTCTGAGGCCTATGTGGCCTGTCATTGGTCCTTTTTGACCTATTTCCTTCTTAAGAGCTTAAGAATTTAGAGAATTCCATTCTTCGAGCTTCATTGAGCTATAAAAAGACCAATAACAGGCCATATAGGCCTCAGACGCGCTGTCAAGCAACGTTACCAAAAAGTGGTGGCATTATTTATTTTTTTCGCGTTTAAAAATCACTTCGATATATATGCTGAGCTTTTTTGACAGAAAAAAAATGAATCCATTTCCTTGGTCACCAATCTGAACAATTTATACCCATACAAACTAGAAAATTCGACTATTCTATAATTAATACCTTTCTCCTTAAATCCATTTTGAAAAAGCAAGATGAAGTGACACATCAAAAGGAATACTTCAATTTAGTAAATCAATATGCAAATACAAATCGTGGACATTTTAATGACCTTCAATTTTGCGATCTCATATCTTTTTTTGTAAAGAACTTGCTTTGGATAAATAAGTTTACTGGTGGTACAAAAAAAATAACGAACAAAATTGATGTCAATCATGTAATACAACTTTGAAGGGTATTGGACTTTGGGGCGGATTCGCACAGTACAGTTCATAGCGAATAAAAAAAGGCCGAAATTATGTTTAGCGAAAAAAAAAGTATTTAATCGGATACTGTAAGGTTATAAGTGGCGTAACCAATTCAGTTTTCCTGGTTCGGAATTCAAACCTAATACCTCAAAAATTTTGAGTCAAAATACTATATACACCCCCTGCACCCTTATCTCACGGAACTAAATTCAAAAAGTGTAAGTAACAGTTTTTCAATGACGAATTTTCAATGTAATGCGAAAAAGGGCCAAATTCGGGGCCTGCTTTTTCGAGAACGCAAAAACATGCGCCTCTGAAAGTTTAACATGGTGTTTATTAAAGAGTGAATATATTTAACAGTCATGCGCATATTTTCACTTTATTTCTAAATAAAAAGAGAACGGCTTGTGATAATAAAAAAACGGACAACGGATTTGAAATCAAAAAAAAATTTTACGTTTTTATATGAAAGAAAAATATTTTTTTTAGAAAATTGTTTTTACGTTTGGGTCCATGGAGGACGAGGGTTACGGTTGCAAATCACGCCAGTAAGAGAAGAAGCACAGGGCTTCAAAATAAAATAATAATCAAAAAAAAATTCGTTCATTGTTTGGCGCTCTAGAGCACATTGGGTAGCTAGCTACCCCAGATGCGCATGACTGTTAAATAGTGAATATTAACTTTTTTTATCGAATTCGGAGCGTCCCTCCAAGATCGACAAAATTTGAGTTGGGTGTTCAGCTCAAAAATGATAAATATTTTAGATTTACAAAATTTTACACTTTTTTAATTATAATATACATTTTATCATTTATTGTAAATACCTGATTTAACAAGAAACAACTTCTCTTGCGAAAAAAAAACCACGGTGAAATTTCAATATTTTTTCAAGCGAATTAAAATTCCAGTTTTATCCGCCATTTTATATTCTCTGAGTTAAATTAAATAGAATTTAGTTTTGACGAGTTAGAATCAACATCGATTCTTGAGCGTTTCCTTTTCATATAAATGTTTTGCCACAAAAAAAAAGCGGGTAAGAATTGTAGCGAAAAAAAAAATACACAAAAAAACAACTCGGTAGACCAATTAGTCGTGCACTGTGTTGTGTGGAATGTTGGGGATATTGGGTAACCAATTGGCGACAGATACTTATAAACTTGAAAAATCAATACATGCGATTTATTGTAATGACGATGGCGATACGACGTGCTGTAGCATTGATTCATATAAATACTTGAGCCTGTATTAATACTCAAACAACCGTCACGCAAAATCACAAAAAACGCCGCTTCTTTTATTTAACTAGTTAAGTTCAGATTAAACGACACCTAAAATAAGTACATACAGTAGACTGCTACATATTNGTTTATTTTTCTATTTTCCTCGTTTTTGCCCGAGGGCATGTCCTTCTTTTAGTGGGAAAATGGCGTTTTTCTCCACACTCTAAGCACGTGAAAAATGGCCATTTTACTCAAAATCTTAATGAAAAACCCGTTTTTTTGGGAAAATTATGATTTTGGTGTATGGCTAAGCGGATCGGTTTAAGTCAGTAATACCCGTTTTGCCTCCATATGCCTTAAATCGACGAAAAACAAGTTTTTTTGTCTATATACACGCACTTCCCCTGGGAGTTTATAATTGTAGACTTTTTTTTCTAAATCGAAAAATGTTGTTAACTTACTTTGTGTTAACGATTAACCTACAGTGAAAAGTAACCGACTCTGAAAATGGGCTCGTCTGGTTTTGTAAAACATACAATAAACTCCATAATCGGAAATTTCCTCCAGTCCTCGTCCCCAATTCGGCATTAATACCCCAATTCGGGAATTTTTTTTCTTTCCTTTTTGTTACCGAATTAGTGACGCGTCATGACGAGGACTGTACTTATTTTGAAAAATTCCCAGGTTCGGACTCCCTGACATAATTTACTCTTTGTATCAAAATATGAATGACAAGCTCAATAGTATCTTAAATCATAATTTGTCATACGAAAACGTTTTTATCTGATATTTCTGGAGAATGACTAGGAAGTTTATTACGTTTTTCCTAAATACGTATGCCTAAAAACACAAAACAATTCTATAAACTGCTAGAGCTGTTGATTATTTACTTGAATACTATTAGAGGTATTAAGGACGGGTCAATACCGTTGTGTACAAATAAAACCTGACTTTACAAAAATTCACTTGCTTGGTTGGGGTCCTAACACGTAAACCTTTACTCTTTTCTACGTTGAATAAAAAAAATAATGAATTGGATTTCGAAAAATATATTTTATAACGGTTTCCCGGAAAGTGACCACGCTACTGACCCGTCCTAAACCGGATTTTTTTAATGGTTCACTAGGCGGCGGTAAAGGTTTATAATTGTACTCACCAACTGCCTGCATGTTCGTTTTTTCTAATTTCCATTTTCTCATTGTTAACAATTTAAAGTTGCGTCACCGACAAATTTGGTATACAAAAAACTATGAAAAATTCAGTTTTTTCCCGCGCATCATTCGGTATCTTATTTCCAAAATGTATACTGAAAATAAACCAACAAAAAACCAACACGGCTTTTCCACTTTTCAAAATTATCAATGTTTTCACGCGGTATTTAGACTAGAAAAAATAAGAATTTGACAGGTCAATTTTTCGAAAAAAAAACTGTTAATACAGTTTTGTTCAGCTTGAAAAAATAAACTTTAAAATTTTCGAAGAAATTAAAAAAGATTTAACCCCTAGATATGCTGGTCCGCGTTTGGCCCAAAACCATGTCTTTATCCCCAATTATCACAGTGACCTTGGGCAAAAATGGGCAAAAATTTTAAAGTTTACTTTTTCAAGCTGAACAAAACTGAATTAACAGTTTTTTTTTTCGAAAAATTGACCTGTCCAATTCTTATTTTTTCTTCTCTTAGATTTCAAAAATTATATTGGTATACCAATTTAATCGATGTGGAAATGTAAATGTGTATACTGTAGTAGAATAAGCGTGAAATAAATGAATGCCGACGCGTCTATTTTTGAATTGAAAATATTTTTCATATATATAATATAGTAATGATTGTGGCAATATCAGAATGCCAGACTGATCGCATCAACTTGATCGGATATCGAAAACAAAATATATATCGAACCGGTTTCGTCGCCGGTTTACTGCGACTTATCCAGACGCAAAAGCCGCAGCTAAACCAAATTAATTTTTGAATTCATAGTTTTTTTTTCTTCCAAATAATACATGATTCTAACCCTTAATATTAAAAATAAAATAAAAGTTTAAGCGTTTGTTCTAATTTAAACTTAAGTCTCTTAAATTATTTAACTAAAGCTGTGTGTACCTGCCAAATTCCAAAAAGAGATTCCAAAATTGTAAAAAAAAAATCCCAAAAAAGTCACCAAAACCTTTTTCCATTCTCAAAAATAATGATCTTTCAAAATATTCTAACTTGGTTAAATTCAATCTATACACAGGATATGCCTTTAACCGTCCGAAACCCCGTTAACCCTCTACTTTAAGGCTAATTTTCATTCAGAGCTACCTCCTACACGTTGCGCCATTAACCGGCCAATTTCCATCAATTTTCCGTCCAATTTCGGATCGTGAGAGAATAAACGCGAATTTCTAATTATTTTATTTCTATAGAAAAATATTAATAATATTAATGATTAATAATTAATTGTTCCGAAACTCACATGTTGCCTGTGACGTGAATGATGCATGTAGATGCATGTAGATAACGAAAACAAATATGGCGCAAGAGAGTATTTCTTGACCCCTTTGCTCATATAAAAATACTCTCTGGCGCCAAAATATGTCTTTTTCTACTTTAATTTTTTCGAAGTCGTGATCTGCAAGTCAAATTACATCATATAGCTAAGTTTCAAAAAAATCTATCACTTTTGATACGGAAAAAATTCTAGATTCTCCCCATCTAGAAAAAAACTTAAAAAATGGCCCAGAATTCATGCGACACGCTGAGTACGATACATTAAGTTCCGATGAAATAACCGTAAAAAGGTTCGAAAAATGTGGCCGAGAGTAAACCGGCTTTTTAACCTATTTTATTGAGATTTTAACAAACGAGTTAGACTTTTTAACAGTCCATTTATTTCTTCTCTTATATTGACAATATAAAACAGACAAATCTCGATTTTAATATTTAATCGCAAACTTTTCAATTTTAGAATGATAAAACATAAAAAAACATTAAATTATTTATATTATATAATATATGCGGGATTCAATTTAAAAAAAAATCAATACAAACCGCAAAAGTTGGTCCACAATCATCAACCCCAAAAATTACAGAATCCAAACCTTTCTTTGTCATTATCGGGTTTTTCCGTGTTTGCCGACAGTATCTTTCGCCTCGGGTAAAATTTTCGAAATATATGTTTCAAAACAGAAGAAGTAAAAAACTCATTCAAAATTTGCTAGCCGTGTAAATATTGAGAACTCGGCTATTATTTGTCATTGAGAGAAAAAAAAAGAAAGAAAAAAAACTCTCATTGAAAATTTATCGACTTTTGTGTGACATTATTAATAGAGGAAAAAGGACATTTGACGTAGGGCGACAACAGAAACAGAAAAGGACAGACGAAGAGAATCATCAGAAAACCGCAATGGATAAAAAATTTATTTATTTTAGCATTTTTTTTTCCTTTTTTTAGGTATTATTTTAAGTATTGGACCATAGGGAACAAGCAGCAATTATTGCCACAAATAATCACTTCAAATGAAAAAATATATTTTATTGGCGGATTTTTTTTAACTACCAGGCGTTTTAATGAAATTTTAATCCATATACTAGTTTAATTTTTAATTTAAAAATAACATTATTGTAATTAAAGATACATTAATTTCGAATGCGACAGAAATTCTCGCCAGCGCCAAAAATACAAAAATGACTTTTTACCAATTTTTTGTTTATTTTTCCTCCTTGATACCCCATTTTCCTACAAAGCTGTTTTTCGAAATTTTTGTGTGGTTATTTTACTAGTTTTATATGTAACTGTCGGGAAACCTCTATCTAACAGCTTTCCCACTGTGAAGTTGTAGCAAGAGTAATCTGCGATCTGCTTGCAAGTAAACTCAGAAAAACGTAAAAGTAAACTTAAAAGCGATCTTTAATAAAAAGACGCGAACTCAAACTCAATAGAAACAAAAGTGATTGCTGCGCAATCGAAAACACAGATATGCACAAGATGCAATCTAGAACGTAGGCGCGTTATGTGACACAATGAATCATAGATTCCACACACGCTAACAGCTCCCGGAGAATGGGCATACGTTCTTGAAAACAAAGAACAGAAAAGAAAAGTGACCAGTGACTGTTACGGTCCAAAAGTATATGCAAGCAAAGGAGCAATGCC
>SCLG01000763.1:30132-47798 GCA_004367875.1 Oikopleura albicans
TGCTTGACTCATGTCATTAATACAAAAATTAAACGACGAAAGAATGAAAACGAGATAAATTTTGAATTGCGACATTCTGAGATCAAGAACAAAAAAGACTAAATGCCATTATGTTACCAGCAAACCCTAAATTCCATTATGTTACCAAACCCCCCTAAATTACCAAACTTTTCAGCTTTTCCGCCTACGCCCTAACCCATTATGTTACCAAAATTCCGTTATGTTACCATTTTTTTCGGTTTTCTTGTGGTAACATAACAGCGCAGGTGGTGTATTTGAAATACGATTATAAATTATAGTTTTTAATTCGATTTATGTTTTTTAAGCGCATCGCTTCAATTTTAACCTCTCAACACAGATACACAGGTTGTTCTACCCCGTTATGTTTCACTTGTCCCCGCTCGTGCCGCGTTGTTTTATTTTTTTTTTTTCAATTAATCCGCCCACGCCCTGCGGAGTTATGTTTCACCTGACGAAAAAAATTTACATACAAATGTACATACATGTACATACACATGTAAATTTTTATACACTCTTAGAACTTTTTTTATACTTCTGCTTCAAATATAACATTGCTTGACTCATAAAAAAACTCGTTTTCTAGCAAAAACTCCGGAGGAAAATCATTCAATTTTTCGCGTATTATTTGTGAAATCGCGTTTATTTTACCATTTGAAAAAGGAAACGCCATTTTGTTTCACTTTTTTTAACCATTTTTGGGAAACATAACGGTGCACCCGGTGTATTGGGCATACGGTATGCCGCATAACATTCTGAAACATTCGCAAGTGAAAATTGTAAATACAGTCCTATCGTCTTTTTCTTTACAGACTTTCTCTTGACAAAAACCCGTTTCTTGACAGATTTTCGGCCCTATACTTATATGGTCGGTGTCCTTTTTCTTGACAAATTCCCATATCTTGACAATTTTCTCCAAATCTATATGTATTTTTTTTTAAATTTTATTAACAAGTTTTCATCAACATTTATTTTACTAGTTTTATATTTGCTGGTTTCATATTTTAATACATTTCCCCTCATTAAATATATTTTTCAGGAGAAATGTTCCTCAAAACTGTATTTTCACCGTTCAACAGGGGTTAAACAGTCGATGTCCCAGATCTTGACAGATTGCCTTTTTCTTGACAAAAATCCCATTTGTTGACAGATTTTAGGCCTTATGACTCATAAGTTATGAGTCACGCGAAAGTGTCAAGAAAAGGCGATAGGACTGTATGTAAAATTTCTCGAACGTTTATTAAGTTCATCATCAGTTAATATGAATGAAAACAAAATTACAAAAAAGGCCAAACGAAAATGAAAGGTCCTCTGGATTTGTGCATTTCTCTTTATTGAATTTCTCTCTATTATAATAATTTACCTTTGTTAACTCTCAGGGGGAAGGAGTTTTTGGGAACCCGTAGGGGGAAATGCGTGTAAATAAACACGCACTTTATAAATTCACAATAATTCGCAATAATTCAAAAAAATTGGTAAAGCCTTGGCAACTTGAGTTGTAGAGCTCGTCAAACTACGTCGATCTGACTATTCAGAAATTTATTTGGGCCACCAGGGCCCCCTAGAGAGCTGTTCGAAATCTCCAACCTACGCAAAAAATAACACCGTNAAAAGTAAACTTAAAAGCGATCTTTAATAATAAAGACGCGAACTCAAACTCAATAGAAACAAAAGTGATTGCTACGCAATCGAAAACATAGATATGCACAAGATGCAATCTAGAACGTAGGCGCGTTATGTGACACAATGAATCATAGATTCTACACACGCTAACATATATTTGCTTGTTTCATATTTTAATACATTTCCCCTCCTTAAATATATTTTTTCAGGAGAAATGTTCCTCAAAACTGTATCTTCACCGTTCAACAGGGGGTTGAACAGTCGATGTCCCAAATCTTGACAGATTGCCTTTTTCCTGACAAAAATCTCATTTCTTTACAGATTTTAGGCCCTATGACTCATAGGCTATTAAGTTCATCATCAGTTAATATGAATGAAAACAAAATTACAAAAAATGACAAAACGAAAATGAAAGGTCCTCTGGATTTGTGCATTTCTCTTTATTGAATTTCGCTCTATTATTACCTTTGTTAAACCTCCGGGAGCCTCTCCCTTACAATGTTTTTGAGAAAATATCTCATTTGAAAACGATGAGTTAAATTATTTGATAGACTATCACACTGTGTACATATGATTCATATGATATGAATCATTACATCTTACATCATTACGACAAAAAATTATGGGAACACTGAACTTTTACGAAAAACCGTGGAAGTGTGCATTTTTGCACTATCAGGAGCTCAACCCAATAATAAAACGGTGCACGCAAGAGTTAAAATTTCATACCTTGTTCTGAATATCTTCTCTTTCGGGACATGAACCATCCGTAATTTGAAAAAAAAAGATTTTTTTATGATTTCAATAAAACTTGCCAAATAAATATTTACCCAAAATATCACGGAACTGTGATTGGCAGGTTGAATTAATTAGTTAAAAGTGATAGGAAACGTGATTGGCCCTTAATTTTAACGAAAACAATTGTTATGTGATAAATTTATGACAATTTCAACACTTTTTAAAGATATAATATTCGAAACCGTTAAAGATTACACGTGTTAAACAATCGTGTATTATATTTTTTTTATTTTTTTGGGGGAATACGTCGAAGGAAAGATTATATATGAAAACTTAACACACATAAATTACAAGACTTAACCTTTAAGCACAAAAATGTCGACACCACTTATATACAGGAAATTACTAAATACCATATAAGTTGCTACTAAATAAGTTGATATGATTTTTAAATAACTGCCTTTTTAAATAATGGAGCTTCAATAAAAGTTGGGACAAACTTCCCAACACAATTTGTGATCAGGAGTTAAACATTTTTACGCGTTGCAAACATTGTTATTAAAGAGATAAGTAATATATTTTCGGGAGAATACTGAACTTCAAAATACTTAATAGGGACTATAATTTTCCTTGAAACAACTGAAGACTCGCGGACCATTGGTAGATATGAAAGAACTGGGCAAATCGAGAATTTTTCGAAAAAAACTGGTAAAGCCAAGTTGTAGAGCTCGTCAAACTGCGTGGATCTGACTATTCAAAAATTTTGGACCACCAGGGCCCCCTAGAGAGCTGTTTGAAGTCTCCAACCTACGCAAAAGAACGACTTTTTTTTTGAACCGGCCAGCGCGTAGGTGGCAAATCCAAATGAGTAGGTGCAAAAGAAAGCTGAAGAGTTGAACTCTGGAATGCGTCTATAATATGACCTTCAAAAGGTCAAGGTCACATGCTACGGAGCACTTTTTCTGAAGGTCAAATTTTAGAGAGTTTCAGTACAAAGAAACGACCCTTTCTAAGTTGTGGAAACCTTTTTCTAACATGCATTCCGACTAAACCGACCGCGGCGAACCCGAATTTTAACACGTTTTTTTGGTTGGATGCCCGGTTAACCGGTAAAACAAAAAAAACATATTTAGAACGCGACTCGCGAACCGATAAAACGCAACTCGCGAACACCAGACAAATTGTCAAAGTTCATTTTGTAATGAAAGTATTAATAAATAGAAAGTCCTAAAAATCACTTAAGTTTTGGACCTAATAGCTTCGTCCTTTCAATTTCATCAAATAAAAATAGCATTGACTAAGTGTCATAAAAATCGGAAATTATTATCCAATTTGTTTCTATTTTAATAAGAACGTTTTTTGGAATGCTTTGTACATTTTTTGGTATGCTTTTTGTCAAAATTAATATTTTATTGGAATATGTTTTTTAATGCAGAAAATGAGTGGAAGAAAAGTTTTGTTGCTGTCGTGAGATTTGCAGCTTGGACTCAATAAATCTCTTCTATTTTATGAGTTTAAAGAAAAGAGACCAGCTTGCTCATTTAATGGGTTTACATTAAAGTTAATTAAAATAAAAGGTTAATTATTCAGCCGGCAAAATAGTAATAAAATCGGTTAATTTCACGTGATTCCGTTGAATTTTACAAATTGTATACTTTCTTATATTATATACTTTCTCGACAAAAAATTAAAAAAATATTTTCTCGTTTTCCACAGAATTAAGCATGAACCGGAAACTGATCCCAAATGATAGAGAAAAAAAAATCAGTTCAGAGTTTACAAAAATTGCCACAAAAATAAAAGTACCGATCGCAACGCAAATTTTATAATATTCTTTGTCGCGGTATTTTGTCCGCACATGTCTCGCGCGAGTTCTTACTGCAATGAGCGTCGAATTAGCCAATAGTCGACGAGTATTAGACGCCAACTGCAGTAAGAACTCGCACGAGACATGTGCGGGCAAAATATGATCGGTACTTCCATTTTTACAATGTATCTGAAAAAACTATCTACTATAGATTGCCTTTTGTGAAAAAGCTGCAACGAACCGTATTCAAGAATTTTTTTCACTTATTTAAATTGCCTCGAAATAGTTTATCATAAAAATTATTGCATTCTGCTCCAATTTTAGGTGAACGTTAAAAATAAATAAATTTTCTTGAAATATTACATGGCTCGATGTAAGCCCGTTAGCCGTTCACAAAAAAAGAAAGAGAACAAACGAGACACAAAATGAAAAAAATTCTTGAATACGGTTCGTTGCAGCTTTTTCACAAATGGCAATCTGTAGTATATTTAGTCGTAACAAATATCATTGAAAATGTCAGAATTTGACGAAATATCTGGAAAATAAAGATTTAAAACATCTTCTAATTATGATTAACAAGTATCGATCATAGAAAATATTAATAGTACTGAACACAAATGATATTCAAAGGGTGATATCTACGTATTTGTTACTTGAACTTATAACCACAACTCCCAAGAGTTAACACGATCCAATAGTGTCTTATGAATCACTAAATTATATGGATATGTTTTAATTTTAGAGTTTTCGTATATACCCCCGTGGAGTATATTATACGGGTTAAGATGGCCACGGGTTAAAAGTAATATTTTAAATAAATTTTTTACTTATAGTAACTCACCGGGAAATTGTAGTAACTTCTTTAGGGCCGCCAGGATTTCTCTCACTCGTTTCCCTCTAGTAGTTTTTTTTTGTCAAATATTTTTTTTTGGCGTCTCTCTGAAAAACAGTGAACGACAGATTCAGAAAAAAATGTTCAAGAAAGAAAGCAAGAAAAAATAGGTTCGTGATGGACAAGTAAGGCACAAGTGAGGTGTAAACGATATTATCGCAATGCAACTTGTTAATTACCAATCAACAAAAATAAAATTCAAAAAAGATATTTTGAATTAAACTGTATGAAATATTGTACGGGAANAGAGTTAACACGATCCAATAGTGTCTTATGAATCACTAAATTATATGGATATGTTTTAATTTTAGAGTTTTCGTATATACCCCCGTGGAGTATATTATACTGGTTAAGATGGCCACGGGTTAAAAGTAATATTTTAAATAAATTTTTTACTAATAGTAACTCACCGGGAAATTGTAGTAACTTCTTTAGGGCCGCCAGGATTTCTCTCACTCGTTTCCCTCTAGTAGTTTTTTTTGTCAAATTTTTTTTTGGCGTCTCTCTGAAAACAGTGAACCACAGAGTCAGAAAAAAATGTTCAAGAAAGAAAGCAAGAAAAATATGAAAGTGATGTTTAAGTAAGGCACAAGTGAGGTGTAAACGATATTATCGCAATGCAACTTGTTAATTACCAATCAACAAAAATAAAATTCAAAAAAGATATTTTGAATTAAACTGTATGAAATATTGTACGGGAATCAAACACTATTAATATTTAGGTTGTCAAACTAGGGAGATAGTGGCATACACGAATAGAAATGCCTCAACAAAAAAACAGATAAAATAATATGCAACTCAGACACCGTTAGTGGTCACTAAAATATCATGAACGTATAGACTGAGGTAAGTGAACCTGCTGCTTGTGTTTGTAGTTTAATAAGAACCTTCATGTAAATTATAAACCCTCCTATTCTTATTTAGACAAAATAAAATCTGTGCTATAATATGTAAACCTACGCGCTATGAATAATGTTTACGTATCCAATATATATTATTAGACGGCGCTTCCAACCTAATTGTAAGCGTAACAAAAAAAAAGAAATTCTTATTTATTTGTTTCGCGTTGGTATGGTAACGCGATTAATCAAAAAAAAAATCAGCGCGAGACAATTAAGGTGTTACGCTTGCAATACCAATGTTGCAAGATACCATCACCGCCCTTAAGAGTGTCTGGGCTGATTTTGACCAAAAATTTTGGGCCCAAATGAATCGGTTCTAGTTTCCGAACTCGTGGATATTTTTGTTTGAATCAAAAAAGTTTTATGTAGCCCCGACGATTCTCTGCAAGTTCCAATATATTTATAACTAGTCTGGGACGCGTTCCAGGGCCTCTGAACAAATGTGAATTTTGCCTACTGGTGGTATTAAATCGATGTACGTGGGGGCTGCGGAGGAAAAAAAATGAAAAAAAGAGTAACGCGATACGGTATTCGATACAGTAAAATATCCATACTAAATTTATTTTATTAATTATACGTAATTGAAAAATCGTAATAGTATTGTCTTCTTACAAAAAACAGTATTTTTTTTAATTATTTCAATTTTTCTTAATATTTTTTTTTTATTTTCAATACATCACTAAAAAAAAAATTAAAAAAATATCGGGAATTTATGTAATACAGTCACGACCTTCAAATTGTGCAATTTGCGTTTCGGAAAAACGTGCACAATTTGGAAGTCGTGCACAATTTGAGAGTTGTGCAAAATTTGGTAAAATTGTAATTATCAAGTTTACTACTATTTTTACAGGGCGTTTTCGAGTCATACATGTAGATATTCACAAAATTAATTTCTTTATCGTTTCGAACAAAAAAATAACCAATTGAATCGATAAATTTTGTCTGGCAAACCAAAAATACTTATTGCCAGTCTCGTAAATTTTCCTGAAAAAGTGCACAATTTGGCAATCGTGCACAATTTGATGGTGCACAATTTGAAAGCCGGGACTGTAGCCATATACAGTCCATGCGCCCATTTCGGTAGTTATTAATATAAATTACCTTTTTTTGTTCGTAAGGGTTGAATTGTAGGGTCATTTTTTTCTCTTTCTTTCAAAAAACTCTTTTTGTAAAAAAGACTAAAAATAAAATTGATTGTCAATAAAAAATTGCCGTCTGAATAAATTTTAAAGAAATCCATTTAGCATCAAGTTAAAGTATCAATTTCAATCCCGCATTTTTTTCACGTGAAAGCCATTGATTGGCTGTGTGATTGGCTGTGTTGAAATAAACAATAATTATTATTTATCGGATTAATTGTATTATACCGATAGCTGGCCTTTTCTTGGGTAATCCTACCACATTCTCTGATTTTTCATAATGAGTGTGATAAAGAGTTGCGACGTAAAAGAGTGATTTGTTTTTCTGCCCAAAACCGTGTTTTACCTTGTTCGGCAGCATATCTTCCGCAGTTTGTGAAATGACAAAAAATAGAGACTGTGGGTGTGTAGTATAATGATTTCTCTGAACGATTTTGCTGATAAATAATATCTAAATTGTGTTAAAAAATTCACTTTGCGCCAAAAGTTGGCTTCTCTTTGAATGATAAAAAATATGTTGATTTATGTTGTGTTGGCCAAGGACGCCTCGCGTCGATCATGAAATCTAGAAAAACGAGAAATTGTGTGGATGAGAACAGAAAAAAACAGCCCAGACACTCTTAGACTTTGGCAGGGTTACCCATGAAGAGAGCTAGCTATTGTTATATAAAAATATTGTAGAAAAAATCTACATTTGTTCAAAGCCCCTTGTCAGAGCCCCTACAGGTTTAGTCTCATGAAAATCGGCTGAGCGTTTCTAGAATAGAGCAATTTTCTTCTTTTTTCTTGCAATGGGGTGTCTCCTATTGGCCAAGATCATTTGAATATATGCCGCCACGGTATACTAGAAACACGGAGCCGATTTTCATGAGACTAAACCAGTAGAACGCGTCTAAGAGTCTTAGACTAAGATTACTTATAAATATAAGCAATTGGAACTTGCAGGGAATCGTGGGGCTACAATAAACTTTTTTGGTTTAAACAAAAATATCCACGGGTTCGGAAACTACAAACGATTTATTTGGGCCAAAAATTTTAAGTCGAAATCAGTCCGGACACTCTTGAATGAGCACTAGATTATATCCAGTAGTCCAATTCTAGGACGCTTTGCGATTTTTAATAGTATCTCGGAATACGCGGTGGTTAGGAAGTGAACTCCATGCGAATCCTCTATTGGCCCGTCGTATCTAACCAACGCAAAACGTGACCAATACGTCACCGCGTAGCATGGAATTTGGTGTTCCAGCGTTGGAGTACCCCTTATGTACTCAGCGTTCAACTAAATCTGATACAAGATATACTCATTAGGAGTACATACAATGTAATTTTAACATACATGTAATTTTATACTTGTATCTTATACACCGGGTGCGCAGTTATCGGGCGGGTTTCGCGACAAAAACCTCAATCGGGCGCCCGATAACTGCTCAGGGCGGAAACGAAATAAGGTAAAAATATGCAAAACGAAATAAGGTAAAAATATGCAAAAAAACGCCCGATAACAGCACAAACCCGCTCGATAACTGGACGTCCGATAACTGCGCACCCGTTGTATAATTTTAGTATTAGTAACAAGTTAATACAATGGTTTCTTCTCTTATGTGTGCTTGATCTCGTATGACTTGTAAATTACACCTACTAGGGGTATCCGCCCGGGTTGGGTAACTTTTATAAAACTCAAAAAGACGACAGAAAGATATAAAAAAATAAAAGAAGGTAAAATGCAAGAATAAGGTACGGGAAGCCAACACTATTAATATTTAGTTTGTCAAACTGTAGAGATATAAATGTGATTGGGGGACACTTGCATATAAAGACACCAACAAAATTATATGCAGCTCATACACCCTTAAGTGGCCATATGACTATAATTTATTACGTGAAGATTTTAAGTCAATTAAAGACATTCATTCAAATATTCATAAAAGACCATTTTTCATTTTCTTAATTCCAGGGACTAAACAAAAATTGCATTTGCATGTTAATGATGCTAAATTTTGCAAAAGCTAAATGGCCTTCAATATATTTAAATTAATAGAACAGTCAAGAATTTTCCGTCCAGAACTTATCTCGCGCGCATTTTATTTTGGCGCACGAGATGTTCCGTCCCAGACGTATCTCCTGCGCATTTTAACTTGTAATCAAATAAGAACTTGCCAAAAATGCGCGCTAGATCATTAAGACTGAAAAAAATGATTGACTAAAAATCTCGCGCGCAAAAAATGCGTATGGGACGGAGAATACGTGTACTCCTTTAGTTTTTGCGTAGGTTGTGCAACTTTTTCTTTTGTCACTAACTTCCGAATCAATTAAGCTAGAATGAAATTTCTGGGTGGAAACTTTGGAAATAATCAGAATTAAATCGATATATATGAAAAAGGACACTGTACCAAATTTGGATCGAAATAATGATTGAAAGAAAATTTAAAAGGGCGACGTCGGCGCGCCGTAAAACCTGAACGAGTTAAGTTGCTCGAATGGATATAAGTAGGTATGCCGCCTGGGATACACGTTTGTCTAGTAGGAAACTATCGTTTGCGGTCGATTGCGCTTTTGTAGGAGACCGAAAAAACATGATTTTTTCAGGTTATTTGCGCTTAATTTCTAATTGGTTGGTAGCGCATATTTTTAAGGGTCACCATTGGCAGCGCCGTGGTCGATTACCACTTATATCCAAAAAATAGTTAATTTGAGGTACTTCTAAATTTGGTGAAGGGTAGTTTCGCGACCATTTGTGGTCGCGAAAAAAACCCGTTTATGAGTACTTTCGCGACCATAAATGGTCGCGAAAGTACCCCACTCCCTAAATTTAGCTCAAAATCCTAGGCGGTCTACCTAGACATAAGGTACTTGTTTTGGATTTTTTTCAAGTTTACAAAAACAACTTGAAATTTTTAAGAAATTTCGAGTTCTATTTGATCATCTTCAATTATAAATGAACTCGAAATAAAGATCGAAAAGTCATCAATGTTGAAAAAACACTTAGGTATCAAACAACCTAAAAACGTACTTTTAAATGATTTATACGCTTCAATTAGTAAAAATTATTACGGTACGAAGTAACGGACCGCAAAATCCAGCTCTAACAGCTGTCCTTTACAGCCTTTTCTCATACATTACCAGGAGCCGGCTTCAACTCGGCTACCCGAGGCCAGTTCTTCTAACTCGTAGTTATACTGTCTGAGACGGTTTTAACATTCAACACTTTTAACCCCATATTATATGGGCCATATCGCCTTTGATAGCCTGCAGAAAATTAACTCTCAAAGCTCCCAAACGACATATAACACGTAGAGAGATATTGGTGCAAATTTTCAAAAATGGTTTTGGCTGTATTTAACTTTATATGGATAGTTTATTTTTGAACTTATAAAATGTCAGTTATGTTTAAAACGTAAGTAATACTAAGTCAGTTAAACAAAATCAAAGCTGCAAATGTAAGAAGAGAAAAGCCAATACTCATTGATGAGTTACACAAATCTGAGTAGCAGGTCGAATAGCACAGTTTTGCATCAAGATCCGAGTGCTCACCCTAAAACACAAAAACATTATTTTACTTTTTAACCCCAATGCACGACCCCCGGACGTTTGTTCGGCCCCGGGTAAAAAAACGCAATTTTCGAGTTGTTCGGCTTTGTTAAATGACTTAAAATTGAAAACCAACGTAGCATAAAAGATTAAAAAGTCGGAGAACACATAAAAATACAAATTTTATGAACGTAATAAAAAGTATTTAGTCATTGATTGAACCTAAAAAACCTGAAAAAAGAGCTTATTTGCAATTAATAGTTTTCTCGCGTATTTTTTTCCTGTCATATTTTTTCAAAACTATGACGAACATTAAAAAATGACGAGCTTAAAAATGATATTTTAGCGTTAACGTACGTCAGTTTCAATGGTGGTACAACCGTCGATCACATCTTTACCATCCCAGCATCCTCTTCTATATATTTCTACCTCGGTTCCATTAACATCATCACGTTTACCGGAAGCAGCATAAAAACCTATTGCTTGGTTAAAATCAGTAATATACATGTTGAACTTGGATTTTGAAAAATTATTGAATAAACTGACCCGAAGGCGATTGGGAAATAATTTTAACCGAGCCTGTTTTACATCTGGATATTAATATATACAGGGGGTGTGCGTATTATTAGGCGATTTTAGTGCTGTAATCTGACGTAATTATGTTTTTGCGTTTTATATATGAATTCATCAATTTCATTCAAGTATTCAATACAATTTAAACTTATTATTTCCAGCAAAGGCTCAAAAGCTAGCAAAAATGCCGATGGGAAACAATGTTAAAATCAGCGACCCTTATTTGGAGCAATAATATTTTTATCGAAAAAAGCGACCCTTATTTAGCACTACCGACCCTTATTTAGCACAAGCGACCCTTATTCAGCAGGCCCTTATTTAGCACACCCCTTTGAACTTCCAGCTTTCCAAACCCAAACTCCAATCGCTATTGCTGCATTCTTTTCTGTTGTTTCCATAGTCTGGAAGTGATGCGTCATATTCGCAGTCATAACATTGTATACGAGCGGCTGCAATGCCAAACATAGTCACTAAGACGAACTAGAAATAACGACGGTAAGCAGTTTAATTTAATTTACAAAAAAAACACTTATAGGGAAGTTTTTTTAAGAATTTAAATTCGTTTTGTGTGAAAGCGCCGTTTTTGTACGAAATGAAACTAGCCAAGCGGTTTATTGTCAACACGGAATAATGTTATAAGCCTGCACTATTTGTTGACAGTTTTATATACACCACCTGCAAAGTTATCTGGCCGACATTTTTGCCGAAAAAAGTTTTGTTACGTAATAATGGCCAGATAACTGCGCAGGGCGTAGGTCGACTGTCTGGAAAGTTCTCGGCCGAGAACGGCCAGATAACAGCACGAGCGAAGAATTGCGCAATACCAAACTGTTATTACAAGCCGTATCCAATTACAGGCCGGCCAGATAACAGCACGAGCGGGTAATTTCGCAATATCGCAAGTTTCGATCCGATCATATTACTCATTGTTTAACTTAAGTTAATTTAATTAAAGCAATTTTCCTATCATTATTTATTTAGTTAAAGAGCCTTCCTTAGATTGTATGATGATGTTCAACCCATATCTCAAAATGACTCGATTAGCCGGCAGGGAGCCGGATAAGCGGACAGTCCGTGGGCGGGTTAGTTGAACAAAGTTTTGGGGAAAATGTGGCCAGATAAACCCTTAGGGGGTATAGTTATTAGAATCGAAAAAAATAAACAAAAAGAGTTTATATAAATTACTATTATTTTTTTTGATAATGTCCGGCCAGATAACTGCGCGGTGTGTAGGCGGAGTAGCTGAAAAATAACGGCCAGATAAAGGAACGAGCGGCAAATCCGGCCAGATAACTGTTGACCAGATAACTGCGCAGGTGGTGTATACAGTTTTATATGTACACTCTTCGTATAGAACTTCTGGTACTCAAAATATTCAAAAATCAAGTTTTCGAGTTCTCCTTAATTTATGTGCTCTGTTTATATCTAAAAATTGTCCACTGTTTTTCGAAATTACTTCAAGCCGACCTTCATGCCAACTCTATAAATTGAATAAAATATTTCCAAATTACCTTCATTTTGATACAGTGTTATTTACACAAATAAAGTGAACGAGTTTTTCATCGTTTTTGGATTTTATACGAAATGTTGCCATCTATATATTTACATTTTTGACTGGTTTCGATTGAGTTGTTTAGAAATAATTTTTATAGTAAATATAACAATGACCCTGAAAACGTAATGATTACGACCCGATAAAATTAACTTTGCGAAAGTGGACCACGTGAGGTTAAGGCCCTCGGGACAAATCACCCAATTATTAGCAGGATTTTTTCATAAAATTCTGGGGGTAAAATTGACCTGATTCTAGTACGAGCGGCTATTGTTGGATAGTTTGCATTATTATCGGAAAAAACCGGTTTTATCAGATACTTGCACAGGGTTTTAAAAAATTTTAAATCGCTTAGTTGTAAGAGACTGTTACATTCATACTGAATGAATACTCTCTATATACAATCATAATAGGCAGATTGTATGTTGATGAGGTAGCTCAGTCACTCATTCACAGTAGTAACTTAATACTATTAAGAGCACCAAGTTTCGGAGTAGTATGTTTCTGGTTCGATTCTCAGCAGTCAAGAATTTCTTTTCGCTCTTGATTAATACACAAAACCCTACAGTTGGTTTAACTACCGGTTGAGTTGCAAGGAAATCGGCCTAGCGTTTCTAGTATACCGTCTCGGCATATTTTAACTCTAAGGGGGAAGGAGGTTTTGGGAACCCGTAAGGGGAAAATGCGTGTAAATAAACATGCACTTAAAAAATGCACAATAATTCGCAATAATTCAAAAAAACTGGTAAAGCCAAGTTGTAGAGCTCGTCAAACTACGTCGATCTGACTATTCAGAATATGATTTGGGCCACCAGGGCCCACTAGAAAGCTGTTTGAAATCGCCAACCTACGCAAAAAATAACACCGTCAATCGAATTTTCTCGAAAAGTTGAGTGGGGGTCATTAATACCCGTTTTGCCCTACGGGGCCTCCATATGCCTTAAATTGACGAAAAAACACAGTTGCGTGTCTATTTACACGCACTTCCCCCTGTCAGTTAGGGAAGGAACAGTCAAGTTGTGTACAATGTGAATCCGAAAAACAGTAAAGTCCATTTTTATCATACATTTGATGTTTTTATTATAATTTAGGGTGTTGGCTGTTGTTATCAAGTAAGGTCAAGTTTATCCGACCATCAAATTCTAGAAATGTTGACGTTTGGAAATTGCGATAAAAAATTTGAATTTACAAAATTGCTCATACAAATTTAAAAAAAAATACGGTTAATTCGTTTTTAAATGTCTAATTTGTTCATGATGGTAATCTTCAATGTTCCAGGATACGGTAAAACGTAATTTGGTTGCAAAATTAACTCAGAATCATAACGTATAACTTTTTTCGCTAAAGTGTCGATTTTTTTTTGTTGAACTTTTTTGAGTTGTCGTCAATCACGTAAGTACTGTTAGTGCTATCGATTAACTTTTTTCGGCCTATTATGTCGAAATATGTAATGGAGATTATAATGAAGCATTTTTTTAATATCTTTTTTTCTTTTGTTCAATTTCAAGGTCACGAAGTTAAAAATTTTTTTACATTTAGTGTTTTTCGAATTTTTTTCTTGTTCAAGTATTTAAATTTAAAAAAACGCTTTATAATAATTTCCGTCGTTGTAATTGTAAGATTTCACAAAAAAAACGAAATCAATACCACAAACTTTGTGGCACAAAGTTGGTGGCACCAAGTGGAACCAATAGTTTTCACGTGATTGGCGGTTCTTTTTTTTAGGTTTTGCGAAGTTCAAGTTCTAGTGGACGGTCCGAAGGTAACGAAAATAAAAATGTATCTTTGTTGAAGTAGAACCTTTTTCTTATAATACAACACAAAAAATAATGTAATCGCTTTTGTAGAACGGATTTTATAGCGGTTTCCCCGAATGTACACTTTGTAAACAAATCGACTGATACCTCCTTAAGATGATAAGATCATTAATACCGCATTTATTAAGAAGGGGGAAAAGAGAGCACCCAGTTCAACATAAAACGGGGGAAATTTGGTCTTTATATCATCTTAAAATATGCCGAAACGGTATACTAGAAACGCTAGGCTAAGAGCTTCACTTGGGCCAAAAGCTTCACTTGGGCCAAAAGCTTCACTTGGGCCAAGAGCTTCACTTGGGCCAAGAGCTTCACTTAACCCATGGGGTTTTGGCAAAAAGCTTCACTTGGGCCAAACGCTTCACTTGGGCCGATGGCTTCTCTTGAGCCAAGAGCTTCACTTGGGCCATGGGGTTTTGACAAAAAAGGCTCACTTGGGCCGAGGGCTTCTCTTGGGCCAAGGGGTTTCATGTTTTCAATGGGGCTTTATTTGGGCCTAAAGCTTCACTTGGGCCGAGGGCTTCACTTGGGCCAAGGGGTTTTATGTTTTCAATGGGGCTTCAGTTGGGCCACATTTCTATGTTTTAGTTGGTAATGCTTCACTTGGGCCAAAAGCTTCCCTAGGGCCGGGGGTTGTCGACGGACCACCCTATGGCCCAAGTGAAGCTTTGCCGCCCAAGTGAAGCGTAGAGAGATATTGGTGCAAATTTTCAATAACGGTTTTGACTATTTTTAACTTTATATGGATAGTATATTTTTGAACTTATAAAATGTCAGTTATGTTTGAAACGGAAGTAATACTCAGTCAGTTAAACAAAATCAAGGCTGCAAATGTAAGGAGAAGAGAAAAGCCAAGAGTCATCGATGAGTTACACAAATCTGAGTAGCAGGTCGAATAGCACATTTTTGCATCAAGATCCGAGTGCTCACCCTAAAACACAAAAACATTATTTTACTTTTTAAGTCAAACAATAATGTGGCGACAAAAGTCCGAGCCTCTGAGTCTGAGATTAAAATCGTCCGACTCAAAAGAAAACAAAAATTCCGCATCATAGACTGTGCTCCTGGAGAACCATACGGTATGGTCCATACTAGAAATCTACAATAGTTTTCACATTTCCGACATTAACTCTCAGGGGGAAGGACGTTTTGATAAACCGTAGGGCGAAATTGTGTGCACGTATGCAGACACTTAAAAATTCACAATAATTCGCAATAATTCTGGTAAAACTGGTAAAGCCAAGTTGTAGAGCTCGTCAAACTACGTCGATTTGACTGTTAAGAAATTGATTTGGGCCACCAGGCCCCCCTAGAGAGCTGTTTGAAATATCAAACCTACGTAAAAAAAAATACCGCCAATGGAATTTTTCGAAAAGTTGAGGGGGGTCAATAATACTAATTCTACCCTACGTGGTCTCCTTATGCCTTAAATCGACGAAAAGCCAAGTCGTGTGCATATATGCAGACACTTCCTCCTGCGAGTTTACATAACGTTAGTTAACATACGTCAGTTTCAATGGTGGTACAACCATCGATCACTTCTTTACCATCCCAGCATCCTCTTGTGTATATTTCTACCTCGTCTCCATCAACATCATCACCTTTACCGGAAGCAGCATAACAACCTATTGCTTGGTTAAAATCAGTTATACATGTTGAACTTGGATTTCGCAAAAATTACTGACCCGAAGGCGATTGGGAAATAATTTTAACCGAGCCTGTTTTACAATTTTTTTCTAATATATTGTTAAAATCGGCGCCATTTTTGCATTGTTCTTTGTTGTTTCCACCGGCTGCAATTGATGCGTCATATTGGCAATCATAACATTTTATATCAGCGGCTGCAATGCCAAAAATAGTCAATAAGACAAACTAGAAGTTAAGACGGTAAGCAGTTTAATTTAATTTACAAAAAAAAACACTATTAGGGAAGAATTTAAATTCGTTTTGTGTGAAAGCGCCGTATTTGACAGAAATGAAACGAGCCAAGTGGTTCATTTTCAACACGGAATAATATTATAAGCCTACACTATTTGTTGACAGTTTTATATGTACACTCTTCGTATAGAACTTGTGGTACTCCCAATACTATGCAAAAATCAAGTTTTCCAGTTCTTCTGAATTTTCAAGGCACATCGGCATTTAAAAACCCATTTGTGCTCTGAATATATCTAAAAATTGTCCACTGTTTTTCGGAATTACTCCAAGTCGACCTTCAAGCCAACTTGGAACTCTATAAATTGAATAAAATATTTCCAAATTACCTTCATTTTGATACAGTATAATTTATACAAATAAAGTGAACGAGTTTTGACATCGTTGTGGATTTTATACCAAATGTTGCCATCTATATATTTACATTAATTTTGACTGGTTTCGATTGCGTTGTTTAGAAACAATTTTTATAGCAAATATAACAATGACTCAGTTAACGTAATGATTACGACCCATTAAAATTAACTTTTCGAAAGTGGGTCACATGAGGCTAAGGACCTCAGGAAAAAATCACCCAGTTACTACCGGAATTTTTTCATAAAATTATGGGGGTAAAAATGCCCTGATTCTAGTACTGATTCTAGTACTGATTCTAGTACGAGCGGCAATTGTTGGACAGTTTCCATTATTATCGGAAAACGGTAAATAGGAGGGGAAAATAAAAAAAAGTTGAAGTTAAATTTGTCTGATATTTCACAAAAAAATAGTGTATTTTTTGTTTGTTTAATAAAGAATTACATGTATTTTAACAGATTTTAGGGCCTCTAGCTAAATAATTTGTTATACAGTTGATGTGCACACAACGCGACACTACCACTTCCCAAAAACCGTCGCGTTGTGTGCGCATCGTCGCGTTGTGTCCACACCTACTGTATATATTTATGTATTTACTGCAGCGACCACTTCCAAAAAACCGTCGCGTTGTGTGCACATCAACTGTAAAACATAAAATTCTCGTGTTTGATGTTTTCAAACATTCAAATTATTAGCTATAATTATTAATTGCACTGATTTAACAATTTATTCAGTTTGTTTTATGTCAATTTTATAGAAAACATCAAAAATATTCCCGGAAGCATTTTAAC
>SCLG01000764.1:0-48949 GCA_004367875.1 Oikopleura albicans
ACCAACTTACATAATAATTATTCAAAAAAGGTCCAATTGCGTTCTTTTTAATTGAACTGCCACGTACAACCGCTTTTATTTAATTTTAACCCGTAGACGTATTTTTACTAAAAGGCTGTTAAACCAATGTCTGGTTAGGGCAATGTCTGGTTTAGCAAAAAAGCAGCCCCGTAAAGCGGTAGTAAGTATTTTAACTACAGTCCCTACCTCAAAATCGTTACCAAATGACGTCATACCTCAAAATCGTTACGAAATGACGTCATACGTCAAAATCGTTACGAAATGACGTCATACGTCAAAATCGTTACGAAATGACGTCATGACTCAAAATCGTTACGAGTTTTTGAACCACAAATCGTAACAATTTTGAGGGACTGTACATGTGTGTGCCGTTATTGGGCCACTTTAGCCATAAAAATTTGACGCGTAAAAACTTTTTGGGCGTAATCTAAAAAATCCCGCTCAAGTGATTCCCAGGGTGTGACACCACGTACCTCAAATCGAACCTCAAATGACCAGACGGACTATTTTCGGCGGCCCAGTATGCGGTCCGCGGTCAGCCACATGTCCGATTCCTCCTCGGTTCCGGCTTCACGGGCCATAACCCGCACCGAAACGGGCCGAACGGAAACGACTACCGGCACTAGTCATGATCAGACGTCTCGGCCCGTTTATGGGACCGGTCCGACCAATTCGGAAACTCATCGGACCGCCCGGACCGAGACGACCGGTTTATCACGGAATCAGTCCATGAAAACGAACACGACTGAAACAAACAGAACCAGAACGGAAGCGACCGTTTCACGAAATACCTCAATGAGTACAACTCGTACACACAATACGGTAAAATCAGATTTTTTATACAGTCCTTGCGCCTTTTCTGGTTAACGNACAGATAAAAAGTGGCCCATATTGTTTTTACAGGTTTTCCTTCTCACCAACTTCAGTGGAATTAATTCCGCCCAAGTTAAAGCAACAAAAAGACGGGTTTTTAATGGCGCAATGGTAATTCGTAAGAATAATATTTAATATATATTCAAATGTTCTTGAAGATTTAATTATATTTAGAGGTTAAACCAATTTGTCAGGTTTAGCAAATCCAATTATGTAAAGTCAAAGTGAAAAAAAAGTGAAATTTACGCAATTGTTGACACCATGAAATTTACTAAATCAAATTTTAATGTTTTTATTTGATCTCCCCAAGCGTTTGTGGTAAAATACTTTTACATTTAGGGTGTCCAAGCCGAAATTATATGTATTAAGTGTTCGAAATTTTAACTACACCCCTAACCACTTATCTCAACATAGTTGAGTTGTCTTAACACTATTTGGACCAAAACGTATCCCAATATCCAATTGTCTTATCGACCGCCCTACCCAATTATCTTAACAGTTTCAGCGCACTTGAGGTGTTAGGGTGTGGAAGTTAATATTCGTAAATTTTAATATTTCTTCGGCAGAAATCCAACAAAATTTAAAAACTAATTCATTGTTAAGTACACCGTCTGAACAGATATCTTCCATAGTTATTTTCAAAAATATGAAAGATAACTGTTCAGTGTTGCTGTATTCCAAGAACTAAATACACGGATTCCGTCTACTGTTTTGTATTTAACATCTGCAACGTTGACAATTTAAGATCTGTTAACATTAACAAAATAGTCTACTGAAAGTCTCACTGGAAACGTAGGTTAAACTTATTATTTAACAAGAGTTGGTACTCAACTCTGGGTCACTGTCTTGTGTAAAAAATAAATGCCCATAATGGGTAATTTAAATTATGGAGGTCCTACCGGGTAGAACCTACCCATAAGACCGTCGTTTAATTTTTAAAAGATTATTAAACACCTCGGATGCAACAGCTGGGAAGAAATCAAGACAAACCAGAAAAGATGTTGGAGAAGAATAATAAGTCGTAAGTTATGTGGATTTCCATTATTTTATTTTATTTTTAAGCAGATAAATTAAACATTATTTTTAATGCCGAATCATCATTTGGCTAGGGATATGTGTCATAGAAATTATTGCCGTAGGTCAAAATACAGAAAGAGAATGTTCGCGGAAGAACACTCCGAAAAACAGGTATCCGACATAGAATGTCTGATATAAAATTAAGTTTTGAGCGGGCCATCATGTTAAGAGGCACAGATCCAAATGATTATTTGTAATTTAATTCCAAGAACTAAATACACGGATTCCGTCTACTGTTTTATATTTAACATTTGCAACGTTAACAATTTAAGATCTGTTAACGTTAACAAAATAGTCTACAATTCTCTTGAAAGTCTCACTAAAATCGTAGGTTAAACTTATTATTTAACCAGAGTTGGTACTAAACTTTGGGTCACTGTCTTGTGTAAAAAATAAATACCCATAATGGGTAATTTAAATTAGTTTGATAATTAACATTTTAGTCAATTTGAAGTATTAAATTATATTCTTATGGAATTAAAGGGTTCTTTTTATTATCACGGTGTTAGATTAGAGATTGTTTTATAACCACTGGGTGTCGGAAGGCAATTTGGTTCCTTTTTGTTTATTGTAGAAGCCTATTGGACTTTGGATGTTGTTCAAAATAAGGCACCTTTTTAATTAGACATTTATGCAACTATTTTATGTGATCATTTTGTTGCGAGATTATGTGATCATTTTGTTGCGAGATTTTTTTATATATATGGTAGTATTTGTCCCTGTTATTCATACTACTATATTATGCTACTTTCTACTATTATATTTACTGTATAAACACAGTAGTAACTTGTAGAATTGTATTGTTTACCACTAATTATTCTACTACTACTAGAATATTTATAGTATAAATATAATAGTAAATTGTTTCTCGTGACTTGATTATTTGGTATGTTGCATTTTTGAGCACCTACGTGTATCCATTAACACCGGTAGACCTTTTTCATTTCGTAAAACAATCAAAATTTCAACAGAAATTATTATTAATTTTTTGAGAGAATTACTTAGAGAATATTCAAAGAGAAAAAATGTCTCAAAAATCTGCAACTGGTAAACGACTGGGTCGTCTAAGCGTCAAGCTGCTAGTCAAGCCCAACGGAAACTGACGAAGATGCCCAGGCAGAAAACAGTGCCTGTTGCAGGAGCTGCTACCAAGGTCTCAGCGGCAAAAACGGTAGCGCCCGACGCTCCACTTTCCTCCGATTGTTCCGTAGGTTTTGTCAACTTTACCGATGACAATAGTTCGGCTATGGAAGAGGGCACCTATGATTATAAGGATCTCGATCGAGACTGTGTCAAAACGATTTCGGACGAGTTCCATATAACTCATAGTAAAAAAGGATATCCGGATTCAGTGAGGATTATGAATACTTCCGTACGCAGGTGGGTTGAGTTTTACGGTGACCCAAATGCCGAAGACCCAAAAGATCGGGAAGATTCGTAGGAGGCTGTCCGTCGCTCAAGTTTTTCTGACGAATTGAAACTAGAATACGACGCGATGATGAGGGCTCACAAGTATGCGCGGCTTGAAAATGACGAGTGGAGGCTTCTGGTTTTATGGGTAAGCCAATTATATTTTTTTTCTTCGCTAAATTTCGAACTTTTTATATATATTTTCTTTCGTTTTAGCCCTACTTGTCGGAGACGGACCCCAAACAAGAAATTCTCCTTGAGCATGCTAGGGAATTCTGCTACAGACGCGGCCTCACGGAGAATAGGGAGCTTTATTGCCTTGTTCCTCGTAAACGGTTGGTTTTAAATCATGTTAATTTTGTTTTGTTGACTTTCATTTGGAAAAACGTTTTGTATATATTATTTCTTTTTTTCTATGGATATTGAATACCAACGTTACGTGGTAAGGCATGGTACAATGGTAAAGATGACGAGAACAAAACGAAAGCTGCCCGAGGTTGAAAACGATTGCCCTAACAAGCGCCTAGCCGCTCAGCAAATCCCACTAACCAAAATTGACGAATTGCCGTGCACCGAAATGGCGACTGAAGATGGGGTGCTCACGCCGCAAACGGACCCAACGGCTGGTGGTGCTGTAGGATTATTTTCGAGTAATTTTGGTGGTAGTTCAACAAGCCGAGAACTTACGCTCCTTGAAGATCAATCCGAAAAGATCAAGCAAGAAGTGCGGCTGAATTTCCAAAAAATAAGTATCGCTTTAGGATCCGTTCAAAAATATCTACTGAAAATAACAAGGCCCTTAAGGCCGCTCTGTGTGATTTAGGTCTAAAGGATTTGTGCCCTAGTTGTTTATTATCGGGGTCTAGTTGTCAGATAAATGACGTCGGCCTTGTTACGCATAGTAAAAAACATATATATCTTTATATCAGTACTACTTTAACCATGCCGATATATCACACCTTTGAGTATTCTTTGAAGTACGAGGTTTTGAACCCCGGGATAGTCAAACGTGTGATAGGCAATAATATTTTAACCCGTGTTACGCTACCCAGTTTTCTTTATTTAGACCAATGAAACGATACATTCGTGTCTAATGATTGTCGATTATTTTTTAACATTTCGTACTGTAAGTCTGTAAGTACTGTAAGTCTGATTATTTTTTAACATTTCGTACTGTAAGTCTTGATCTCATCGACCGCTGTAATGGAAATGGAGGATATCTTGACAAACCATACAGTCGCGCGAGTTTGTATCCCTTACGCAGTGACTGAAGATCAACATATCCAACTACGAAAATCATGCCGGTGTGAATTACTAGCAACAACAACTCGATCTGGCGTTAAACACGACAACTTGTGTTCGCAAGTTCCTTTGGTTGAAATGGAGACGTGCCGAAATCTGGCTTTTGCCGTTTGAGATCAAGAGTCCAAGAGACTAGGACGATTGTCGATGACTCGGAGAGATATCAAATTGCATTAGATGACTACGTCGCCGAGTGTAATTTGTTGAGTGCGAGAAGTACTCTTATGCCGGGCTTCAGAAGGATGATTTTTCCCAAGCCGCAAAGTAGTCCATTATTAATCATTTGGATAAAACTACTGCTGATTGTAAATATTGGAATACATCAAATTAGCATTTGATGAACTTTGATACATCGTATTGATGTGTTAAGGAGACTGTCTTTCGAATGCTTCTCGAATATCATTAATCCGTATCCGAGCTCGTCCAGTTTCGCGATTTCGCACGCTGCGTCCTTGCGGTGTGAGTTGAACATGTTGCATACCCTCACCAGCTTGATCCCTTGTCAAGCGCCTTGGTGGAAGTGGGCGTGAAGGTGGTCCCTCATTCACTGGTACAGGCATTGAGCGCCTTGCTGGAGGTAGTTCCTCTGCTACAAGAAGTGGATCGTCAGCTGCCTGAATAGATGGCGAGAGATCTTCGCCGGTTATGTGGTAATATCTGCCGGTAATAACCTGGTTTACCGATCCTATGTTCCCGGTATATCGGGGTACGGGGCTACTTTCCGTTGAGGCAGGTTCGCTAATTGTGACATGTTTTCTTTTGTGACGTATTGTGCCTTCTGGGGTTATGTATCCGACGTAAGTACCCTTATTGGGTCCAACTTGTATAGTGAATTTACCAACAACTCTTGCTTCATCATCGCCGACAATTTGACCCATTTGGAAGTCAATGGAATATGAGGGTACAGAACGCGCTGCAGTCGGGTGTGGTGTGCTCGAACCAATTGGTTGGATGGGTGCACCGGCTGTTCCTGGTTGTGGGTCATTGACTGTATTTTCCATCACGTGTTCTGCAATAGATTTTGCGATGGTCTCATTGCGTGACGAGTCACGTGTGGTGTCTGCCACCCGCGTTCCTTCAAGCGTCCGGTTGTTGTGTGCGGCTTGCATTATGTTGGCGATCACTTCCTCTTTGTCGCTGCCTATTTGACATAGCTCGCTGTTGGCTGACAACCTCTCTTGTTCCAAGGCTGATATCAACCGCGAGCGCAGTACGAACGTTTCTCCCAGAAGTCCTTCCGTGTTATTCAGGAATCCATCTTGATAACAATTGAGGTTTCTGCTAAACTCTCGCTCGCTGATTTTCCGATTCCTATCCAGGTGAACGATCTTACGCTTTCCGTCTGTTGCTGCTATTGTCATAAAGGTCATGATACCGTCTGTTCTGTCCTTCACCGTCAGTTTCTTTTTCGCACCCAAGTGTCTCAATGATTCTGTGCATCCAGTTATGTCGATACCCGGCATCCATATGTTTGTACTGAGAACGTCTATTGGTTGATGATGCAGTGAAGTGGTATTTCGCTCATATACTCCCTGTAGTTGCAGTGTTGGCGTCGTTCCTCGTCGTCCTTTGCAATAAGTTCGGGAATTCTACCCATTTCGATGCAGATGGAGTCTGCAATATCCATCGTCGAGTATTGTTGATTGATGACACGACATATCCTTAACTCTGTCTTGTATATCGGTGTTCTTTAGGGATACCCAATGTATTACGGTAACACCGTCCCCCCTTTAGAACAAAAAATAATACGGTCGTTTTTCTACAGCAATTTAAGTGACTTGTTTTGATCTTATTATTTAGCTTATGTTTGTAATTACTATTATTGAAAAAATTTCCATTTATATGCACAATTCAAACAGGTTAAAAAAAAGTTAAAAATTATTATTATAATAAATTTTTTTCTAATACTTAAAACTTACGATTCTCTGAAGACTGGATCTTTGATGTGTTCATCGGAGAATATGGTGTCGTCCAAAGTTTCCCATCTTGGTACAGCTTGTAGAATATAACCGAGGAATTCATCGTTGGTTAATGCAGTGGGGTTTATGGTAGTGAATTGATAATCTGTCGCTACCTCATGGTTGATCGCCGTTTATGTTTCTTTTTAGTCGCTTTTCTCACTTTATAATACTGTAAAAAAATTTCACTTATTTTTTTTTTTGAATTTAAATCTGAGTCTTGGTCTTAACGGTAGGACCACCATTGGTTTAGCTAGCCCAAATGCAGCTAATAAAAGACTCGGATAAATTTCAGATTAATAATTTATTTTCCAAAAATTATCCCCGACTGAGAGACTGTCAGGGTATATGTACCATTCTAGTGGCGAATGTGGGCAGCCGCAGGGCATAAGCGTAATTACCTATTCATGATATTATATTATCCTGCGCAACCTATTTTCATAGGCTACTAGAAATGTTAACAGTATATAAGCACTAAATGAGCAGTATAAATAAGTTTAAATGTAACAATATCCCCTTATATATCCCTATACCTTATATAAGTCCCTAAATAGAGCAGTGTGTAGGCGGGTTTGCGAAAATGTAAATGATGTAATTTCACAAAAAAGATGAAATATTACGAAAATATCACGTAATTATTACATTTCTGAAAGATAACTGTAAGTTTTTCTACGAACTTTAATTTTTTGGTAAGTAAACAAACTATTAAAAAATCAGAATTTACATAAGTTAAAGCAACGCATCCATTGGCCAATCTTTTATTGCTAATGGGGACGCTTTTTACAAAAACTCATCTCCAAATAGAGACGCTTTTAGAAACCATCATAGAGGCGGTATTTTCGAAACCATCCCTATTAGGAGTAAGGAGTGTAGTTATCTTGTCCTTTCAAAAATAATGTGTCGTATTTATGACCCTTACATAAGAGGTGTTTAGCGACACGATTTAGGTTCATTCAAAGATGTTTTCATCCGGATTTTAGATCACGAAAATCAGAATAATTAATTCAAGTGTGCTTAAACTATTTCATCGACTTAACTCATTTTATCATTTTATTTAGCATTTTTTGGCTTAACGTTTCAATTTCAATGAAAGCTTTATTCTAAAGAGATTTTTAGCCCAGGTAGATTTTTGCGACTCAGATCTAATTTTAAGATTCATTTTCAAGATTGGCCGAAAATAGTACTATAAATATTAACAAACTTTACATATCAAGGAAATGATTATTACGTAAATTTTGTACAATATATAGAAATTCTGCGAACTGAAGTAGATTAAAATCGTATCTAGTCCTACAATATTTATGATAATGAAATATTTTTTCCTGAAAAAAATTCTCCTAAACACCGTCCACAATACTGTTGACGCTTATATTTAAAAAAGGGTATGACAAAAAAATATTTGCAATAAAACATTTTGAAATACTCAATTTTACAATTTTTCAGCTTATAACTTTTTAGCAGTAGTAATTTTGATATAATTAAAGACGTTTATCGTCTTAATATTGCTTCTTCTTCAAGCTACCTTGTGCTTGCGCTTTAGTTGTCGCAATTTATTAAACCCCGATAAGTAAATCGTAGACACACGGTATTATTTAGAAGAGTTCTATTGACTTTAAATGAGTTCAATGAGTTCCGTTATTGAATAAGACAACCTTTTTTCCGAAGTTATAAATTATTAATCGAGATATTGCAAACCTGGTACGCAAAGACTGACAAATCTCAACTTTTAACTCAAAAACTAATTGACATGATATGACTCGGAAAATAAAATAAGTTTAGGCAAAATGATTTCAGGTGTCACTAGGCTGTCCACGGTCGAAAACGAAAGTCATCGCTAGGACCCCAAAATTTCACAGGAGATGCATTTTTGGCCAATCAAGAAAAAAAAATGAAAACAAAATTAAAAAAATTTTTTTTAGGAAAAGTTCATTCGGTTTCAAATGGTCAATTCGGAGACGATTATCACAAATTAACTCCTGACAGAATTTAACCCTGTAAGAAACGCTCTTGCCGCGCAAACGTTCCACCACGGTTTTAACACGCAATTTTTTAACAATAATACTTCAACACGATTTTTTAACAAGTTGAAAGCTGGTAATGGCGATCTAATCTAACACTTATTTTAACATGCTTAATGAAATTAAAATAAAATAGAAGTAATACAAACAAACAAAATTTTTCCTATACCGAAAATATTTATAACAAAAAGGTTTGAAAAAACATTTTAACAAATACATTTTGTGATTTGGATTTCATTATTGTTTTTAACAATAAGAAAATATTTAATTTTTTTTGTACAGGGGGTCTGGTTATAAGCTCAATTCATCTTTTTTGCACTAAGGTCAAGTCATTTTTTTTGACCTTATAACCAGACCCCATGTATTTTTCTAGTAAAATCATGTCTGATAAAAAAACATATATGTCACATACAGTCCTTAATCCTTTTTTGGACGCTCCTTTTTGGACACTTGTTCCTTGTGTCGGCGCTTTTTGGCCAAAATGGGGCCATTCTATTTTAAAATGATCCTTTTTGTGACGATGCTCCTTTTTGGACGCTATTTTTGAGAACCGAAAACGTCCAAAAGAGGAATAAGGATTGTATCATAGGTGTTCATGGTAAAATAAATATAAAAAATATGCAACAATGTTTTTCGTTGACATAATGTCAGAACAGTTCCAAACAGATTTGTTAAATCCTACAAATATGTTCGTTATCTTTGATTTTGAAAATTTATTTATTTTTTGATTAACTCGACGGCCATCTGTTTGTCTTTGCCAATTTTTACGATCTTTCGAGTAAAAATGAAAAAAAAACTGGTTGAAACCAGGCGTTATTTCCATAATGAATTTATTTTATTTTTTATCAAGATTGATACAAGTGTACATACTAAGTAATTTGGAAGTCATTATTTTCCAAAAAAATATTTTAGGGGTTATTCTACATTTTCATGAATTTTTATGAAACTTAATGATGAAACTTTGTATGAGAGAAAAAGATATAATGTACTTTAGATCTGGAATGGTGCCAAAATTATAAATGTTTTACCACGACAGTTAAAGCGGCGACATGCGGTAATTTTGAAAAAAAAACAGAATGGAAAATGAAATTTTATCAAATCAACCATATAATTTACACCACCTACTTACGTACTTAAGTTATAGATAAGGCGTAGGCGGAAAATTGCTACGAGCACGTAGGTAGCTGGTGTATACGGTGTAATCATGTAAGTACGAGCGACCAGAAATAATTTCCATAAAAAAGTTTCAAAATATCGTAAAAAAAGTTATTTTAAATTTAATTTCTGAAAAGCAGTTGTTCACGTTGAATGTTTAAATTGACAGTCTATTTCAGAATTGTGAAGATGATGTGTAAATTACCTTATAATCTATATAAGGGTTGTTCATTAGTTAGGTTGAACCCTTTTGGGTCTTGAACACCTTTACTTGAGGGTAATGGGGTATAATTGACACGCGACCTTATAATCAAACTTATCATAATTCTGATAAAAAGACGGAATTAAGGTGAAGAAACGTTTCAAAGACATTTACAAAATCAATTTAGTTTTCATTATGTTTTTTTTTTTTTGCTTTCAAAGACACTTTTCCCACGTCTATTCAATCACTCATGGAAACACATACGGTAATTTTGCCCGAGCGTTATACAATGAGACAAGGCGTTTAGTAATTTGCGTTTATGAGTTAAAATATCAAAAAATAAAAACGTCAAAAAACTACATAAAGGAGATGTATATTAAATACACATGATATAATACCAATATATCCACTTTCGGCGCAAGTGAGTTGATGAGAATAATTTCAATAATTTATTAAAAAACACGTTAAAATATCCAAATTAAAGCCCGTTGTCATTTAAAATCTCCATATGAAGAATTTTGGAAAAAAAATGAAACTCAAAATGAAATACCATGTGTTGTAGCTAAGACTGTCGCGGTGATGACAAAATAACATAAAAAATATATGAAGATTGCTCAAAGTCCGACATACGGTATTTTGTGAAACTTGGAACGAATGTGATTTTTCAAATTGCTAAATAATTTCAGCTTGGGAGTTAAGTCCATTCCTAGCCGCGAAAAAAAACCAGTTTATGAGGACTTTCGCGACCACACATTTTGTCGCGAATATGGTATAATTGCTGTTTTTAACAAGGACCATTTTTCCACCTAAAAACAATGCTCGCGAAACCTCACCCAAAACACCATGAATCATGGTCCATGATATACACACAATTTTTTTTCAATTTTTTCATGATTTTATTTTAAAAATTTGGTCGCGAAATCAAATTTTGAAGACCAATTTGCGACCACACATTTCGTGGCGAAAGTACTCATAAACGGGTTTTTTCGCGAAAGTACTGCACTCCAGCAGGCCCGAGGTATTTTGCTTTGAATTAAAAACATACAGTTCGATAAAATATAGAGAAGAAGAAACGTTCCAAAGCCATTAACTAAGCAAGTTGTGTTTTCTTTAATGTAATTATTCTCACGTCCCCCCGTTCCTACATCTTCAAACTTCATTGTTCGCTGGATTAAAATATTAATTTGAAAAAAAAACAAATAATGAACAGGATATTATTAACATGGACAATTATAATTATGAACAAGGCCTGATCGGGCCCGGGCTAGAATATAACGCCGCGGTCGCCCATTCTTTCCATTCTTTATCGCTCAGAATTGCCCTCGGGCTATTTTTTTATTTTTGCCAAAAAATAACACGTTTTTTTTTCTTATAGAATGGTCATAAACAATTATCGAGAAGGGCAAAAGTTGGAACGTTGGGTAAGTAATTAATACTGCCGGATACATCAACTGGATAAAAGGGGAACATCGTGTTTTTTATTGTTAATATTATACCCACCGTTGACGATTTTTATTATTTTGCAAAAATTATTTTTTTTTCCAAAATGGTCGTTTGCGAGAGAATGTATACATCGACTTATCCCAGTTCGGCAAAGCAACTGCGATGGGTTTGTTTAAATTTTAATCTCTTGTTAAAATTCAAAATCTTAAATTTTTGTTAAATTCTTAAATCTTAAATTCTGTTAAAATTTTAAAATGTTATCTAGAAAAAGAAGTGAAATTTTTTTTCATGTGAAATGATGTGTAGTAAAAGTAAATTCAGTCCCTGCTCCCAAATCGTTACGACTTGTGGTTCAAAAAGTCGTAACGATTTGGGGGCATGACGTCATTTCGTAACGATTTGGGGTCATTAGCTTTTTAACCCTTCAAATTGGTGTTTTTAGTGTTTTTCATAATCAGAGTCCTTCATACACAAGTGTTACACCGCAAAGAGTTACAAGTGACGTCATGATTTGAAAACGTTACAATTTTTCGAAGTTCAATGACCTAAAACGTATGAACAACGTACATAATAACATATCAAATTAAAATCGTAACGACTTGGGATCACCAGACCTCGAAAGAAAAATCGTAACGATTTGGGATCATGACGTCATTTCGTAACGATTTCGGGCGTAACGATTTGGGAGCAGGGACTGTAAATCTGAAAGTTGCATGTTTTTCGCTCGTTAGGTAGCTTGACATATGAACACGTTTAGTCACAAACAACACTGTGACTGCTAAAAATATAGATATTCTGACTTTGTGCATTGTTTAATTGCATTAAATACTTTTCTTTTTAAGGCCCTAGTCAGACTGAGTTGATAAGTACACCATGATATATGGTCCATAATTATTGAGCTGTCGGTTAGATTGTAATTATATCGCAAATGGGGATACACATTGTAATTAAAAGACCATAAGTATCATTATTCCGAAAAAGGCTTTATCACAAAAAGTATTTTATAATAAAATCACGTTGTGAATTGGCACTAGGCTGTCCGGAGAGAAAAATGAAGGTCCCAAATTTGTTGTGATTTTAAAAAGGGCAAGCCCGGACAACCTAATTGGCACTAAAGAACTTTTTTTCTGAAAAAACACTTTTAGAACCAAGGGCCATTTCCAGATTGGCTCCATATCTCGTAACGTTAGGCGCGAAAATAGGAAAAAGGAGGAAATAAACTTTCCGTATTGAGATCGAACGAAGCGAAACAGCTGTTTTTCGCTTCCATCAAAAAGTACTACACCAGTTTGCTCGGTGTACATTTCATACACTTACTCAATTTTATAACTCCTAAACATTTATTTTATACTTTAACTGTCATGGTCCATTCTGGACACATCTGTCCAGATGGCACGTTTTTTCGAATTAACTCGCGAACGGTTAATGATATAACCAAACGGCAAACGGATTATAAATCTACCAACGAAATTACGTTTTTGAATCCTTTCTTTATATTTTTTTCTTTAACCCCCAGCACTCATTTTGGACTAAATGTACCTAAGATTATCGCGATAATTTGTGTTTATGTTAATAGAAGATTTTGTTGTGAAAACCATATTATAACAACTATAAACTGGGTACAAAGCCTATAATATATGTGAAAATTAATTTGTTGACATTATAACATGTCATTTTACACACAGTCTGCTGTTATCTTAACAAATACTTAATTGAAAATAGATAAAGTAAACTTGTGTTATAAACTGAGATTAATTATGGAAATAGTGTGGAAATGTTGGTTGAAATAAAATTTCATTTTGTGAAGATTTAATTCTATCAGATTTAATATGTATGTGCTAATAACGTAACAAATTCGCAAAACAAAAAATTTCGTACCTCCCAGTACTTTTATCATTGAAAAAGCTAGAATATATTAATTGAGCATATATCAATTTTGTTAGCTCATGTGTTAAAAACTTAGAAAAAAAGATCATTTTAGCTATACAGTCCTTAACCATTTATCGGACGTTTTCGGTTCTCGAAAATATCGTCCGATAAATGAGCATCGTCACAAAAAAGGTCATTTTTTATTATAATGACCCCATTTTGGCCGAAAAAGCGNATAAAATATTTTATTATTAACCGCTAGGACGGCCAACGTACTCAAGTGTCGAAAAATCCCAGCAATTTTCAAGCTTGTCTAAAGAATTAAATAACTAAAATATTGACGGATTTTGCTAAAAAATGTATCAAATAGAAGAACTTTTTGTTTTCTTGTGAAATAAAATTAAAAATTAGTACGTATTATTGATAATCACAAACTTATGAAGAATATACAGTGATGAACCTCATCGCCATTCATCTTGAAACTGTGAAATAAAATGAACGTTGAGCCGCGAAACAAGTGTAATTTTAAAGATGTAAATTTGAATTTCATTTGGAAATTGAAGCTTCAAAAAGTTAAATGTAACAATTAGCAAAAACAAAAAAAAATCACAAAAAGTTTTTGTGATTACCACTATGCGATCAGTTTTAAAAAAATTTCCTTTATCTTACATTTTTTTAAAAAGTTTTTTTCGTATACATATCGTTATGTATTATGAGTATTGATCATTAGTAATAACTCATTACCTTCTACAGTAGTTTTGCTTTATATTTAGCTTTCTATTGTTTGGTTTAGAAGATAACGGCGCAGGGGTGTATAAACTTATTTTTTTAACAAAAAGAATATACACCCCCTGCGCTGTTATCTTGTCACCCGATATCTTGCAGATTTTCCCGTTGGCTCCGTTATCTTGCAGATTTTTTTCGGCTAATTTTTCCAAGAATCCCTATCTTTATGTGTTAAACCCTGCGCTGTTATCTTCCAGATGTTCCCGTTCGCTCCGTTAATTTGCGGATTTTTTTCAGGCGATAGTTGCAAGATAACAGCGCAGGGGTGTAAACCTTATTAATGAAATTATGGTTGAAACGTAATTTATGACGTTATAGTTATAATATTAACCTTAGTGCAGTTTTTAACCAATTTTCGTTCTGGACTTGTTCTAGTTTTCGCAAAATAAACAAGTGCCTACATGCTAATATTAACAAATTTTACAAATATTGAATTGGTGTTTCTGAATCCGTGTAGTTTTGTCTTTTTTTTTTTTGTTGATCAAAAACAATAATTTGTAATCAAAATAAGAGCTTTTTTGTGAAAAGTAGGGTTTTCTTTTGATCGATTTCTCCTAAATAAAGAAGTGCTAAAATATTTTTAATTATACCCAGCTACAGATTTTCACTTGATCTTCTTAAAATTTGATCTTCTTAAAGTCAATTTTCACCAAAAAAAAAAAATGATTTTTTTAAGACATTGGATTTCTCCTGTTAACTATTTCTCCCAGTTTTGTAAATTTTTAAATTAATGTTTTATAACCAAAATACGTAGTTTGAAGAGGAGTTTACTATTTTATTTCGCTTTACTGCGAAATCTTACCCTAATGTGGTTAAATTTAAGCCTAAAAAGGCAACGGCCTATTTATAGTTTGTTTGGCTAAGGAGAGTTAACAAGGCTTCGCGACCATTTTTCCACCTAAAAACAATGGTCGCGAGTCGCGACTCGCGAAACCTCACCCAAAACACCATTATATAAAGACACATTTTTTTTTTATTTTTTCATGATTTTATTCTAAAAATTTGGTCGCGAAACCATATTTTGAAGAACAACTTGCGACCACATATTTCGTCGCGAAAGTACTCATAAACGGTTTTTTTTCGCGAAAGTACTGCACTCCAGCAGGCCCGAGATATTTTGCCTTGAATTAAAAACATACAATTCGATAAAATATAGAGAAGAAGAAACGTTCCAAGACCATTAACTAAGCAAGTTGTGTTTTCTTTAATGTAATTATTCTCACGTCCCCCCGTTCCTACATCTTCAAACTTCATTGTTCGCTGGATTAAAATATTAATTTGAAAAAAAAAAACAAATAATGAACAGGATATTATTAACATGGACAATTATAATTATGAACAAGGCCTGATCGGGCCCGGGCTAGAATATAACGCCGCGGTCGCCCATTCTTTCCATTCTTTATCGCTCAGAATTGCCCTCGGGCTGTTTTTTTTTTATTTTTGCCAAAAAAATAACACGCTTTTTTTCTTATAGAATGGTCATAAACAACTATCGAGAGGGGCAAAAGTTGGAACGTTGGGTAAGTAATTAATACTGCCGGAAACATCAACTGGATAAAAGGGGAACATCATGTTCTTTATTGTTAATATTATACTCACCGTTTAGCATTTTTTTTTGCAAAATTATTTTTTTTTATGTTTTTTTCCATAATGGTCGTTTGCGAGAGAATGTATACATCGACTTATACCAGCTCGGCAAAGCAACTGCGATGGGTTTGTTTTAAGAAGGGGACATAGGAGTTGTGGATACTCCATTTTCGTGTTTTTTTGTCGATATTTTTTTACCAAGACTCAAATTCAAAAATCGAAAACAATACGATTTAGCGTTTTAATAATACGCTTCGTTTAGAACAAAAACGAATCCGATATTTCGAAAACCTGTAATACTAGTATCGTTTATAAATTTCTGTTTTTGCTAAGTTCAAAACTCTGTTGGATGTCTAAGAGAAGAGTTATAGGTTCAATAAATGAATGATTGAAAAAAGTCGATAGAAATTTGTCGAGAATTTTTTCTGCTAAAATTTTGAAATGTTACCTTGAAAAAGAAGTGAAAACCGCCCTAATTTTTCATGTAAAATCATGAGTAGTAAAAGTTAATAAGTCTGAACGTTGCATGTTTTTCGCTCGCTAGGTGGCAAAACATATGAACACGTTTGATTACAAACAAAACTATGACATTTTGCATTGTTTAATTGCTATTAATACTTTTCTTTTTAAGACCCTAGTCAGACTGAGTCGATAAGTACGACATAATTATTGAGCTGTCGGTTAGATTGCAATTATATCGCAAGTTGGGGTACACACTGTAATTATAAGCCCATAAATATGATAATTTCGTGCAGAAAAAGGTTTTATCACAAGATACATTTCATTGTGTGAAATCACGTTGTGAATTGGCACTGATTGAATTGGTATACAGTCTTGACTCCTTTTCGGTTCTCGAAAATAGCGTCCGAAAAAGGCGCATCGTCACAAAAAGGATTATTTTTGTATTATAATGACCCCATTTTTGGCGAAAAAGCGTCCCAAAAAATAGCAATCGTCCCAAAAAGGAGTAAGGCCCGTGATGTATCAATGGTCGAAAGAAGTATTTTTTTTCCATAAGTTTGTCTCCGAAAAATTCAAAAGTTTTAGTCAATACATTTTTTTCTGAAAAACACTTTTAGAAGCAAGGGCCGTTTTCATTAGTACAATGAAAGTGCGGTCAAAGTGTAGTAATATTATTGCTTCAAAAATATAATCATAATTAAACCTCTAGTTCGTCTGTACGTATGTTCTTAAAACGGCATGATTTTGCAGACTCGACTGTAAAACACAGAATATTAACAATCAAAATTTTAGGACCATTTGGTACGATATAGCCCGCTCCGAGTTCCGGTGAAAAAAATGCAGCTGGCACCATTTAGACCTAGTGGAAAATGCACTACTGAAAAATCACATGAAGATTTGCAACGTGAAAATGGATTTATACTTGATTCAATTCCAGGTACGTGAACATATCAAATTCAGGAGAAGCGCCAAGTAAGGGTCGGTTTCGTGTTACATAAATTTATAGCATAAACCTTGAAAACGCAATTGGTAAAATTATGTCAGTCTTGACACCGACAAACGGTACTGCGCGTATTATTTTGAAAATCACGAATTCATAATTAATAATAATTGTTAGTTAAATGTAGTTTTAAGAGGTGATACTCTAAGAGCAGAGACGGTTTTTTAGATTTTATTTTTCCACATTGAAGGCGATTATTTGTGGTATTATTCTACAGGTTGAAAATATTCTAGTAGCTGCGGTCGTCGGCGATGATGCAAAAACACACACTTTCCACGTAAAAATACTAAAGTAGTGATCCACACAGTAGTCTACACATCAGGATATACAGCACCTATCTGCTTAACTCTCCTTATAAATGGATCGAGATTTTTTGAAACGGAAAATAGTTTTGGATTTTTTCAGCAAATCTCCGTTAATTCAATAAATTTTCGAGTTTATTTTATATTTTAGTTTAGTCGAAATCTCGACATTTGATAAAAATCTATATTTTTTGACTTTCGTCCGCTGTTACAGCTAACCGAAAAAAAAATTTTACGAAAAAAATTTTTTTTTTTAGAAATAAAAACTACATATTTTCCACCTTTTTTCACCCTTTTTTCTTTTTTGACTCTCCTTAGCCGAATAGACTATAAATGGTTAGGTGCCTCTTTACGCATGAATTGCGTTTACTCTTTAGCACATTGGTCGTCTTAGCGGTTAATAAAAAACATTTTTATGTTAATTTTTTTTCAATAATATAGATAAGGAATAAGACGTCGCGACTAACAAATAAGATTTGTCAATCGTTAAATTAATTTTTCCGTGAGCATTATTTTCGTGAACGGCCTATTTACAGGCCGTGTGGCTAACGGGGGTTATGCCGCAGCGTCGGCTAACTAGAGTTAAAGTAACAGTCATTGTTTCCGCCTAAGCACTACGTGTTCAAAGTAACAGTTCCACTTTAAGTAACGGTTTGTTGTTCTGTTTTTGGGTTTACTTTAAGCAAATAGGTAGAACTATTACTTTAAGCAAGTACTGCGTAGGTAGTAGGTAGTACACTTTTTCGGAGGTTTTTGAGCAAAAATGAGCAAAAGTGACGGAACGAAGTGACAGTTTTTGACAAAAAAAATCTGAAATGATTTTACTTTTATATATAGTACCGAAGTTTTCATTTATAACGACTATTTTAAAATTTGAGAGTCAAACTTCTAGTCATACCATAGTTAGCTAATATTATTGTATTTATTTTTCTAAATGTTGTTTTAGTTAAATATTGCGTCAAGAGTGTCGGAATGCCCGTATCAAGATTTTTAATAAAAATGGGTAATAGAAATGTTAACATCATCATAATAATTTGCTCAACCAATATAATTCTGGCATTTTTAAACACTTATTAATACAAGTTATAGAATACGTACTAAAATCAGCAAATTTTAATTTTTCAGGGGCCTGTTTTTTCCCATTTACAAGCATTCTGTTACAGTTTTCTTAATTTTACATAAGTAAATTACTTATTATTATAATACTGTGTGTGGTAAAAAGTTTGTCGGGTCAAAAATAACGCGATTCAGTCCTTTAGGGGGCGCCAAGTGCGCAGAGCTTGTAATTTTTCAAAGCAATCAACTTACTGGCTAATATACTTGGCGCCCTCTTATGGAGCGAATTGCGATATTTTTGACCCGACAAACTAATTGCCACACACAATATTGTTGATTTCTCGAAAATGATTTAAGCCGTTTGATTTGGAAAATAACAAATACATAAGGTGCGCCGTTAACCGACCATAAAAATATCCCAAAAAGTTACCGCTTAACAGCAAATTGGCCGCTTGGCGAGTGACCAGTTAAAAGCGCACCCTGACTATTTTTATCAACAAATTATTAAACAAAGTGGTTTCGTGCATAAAAATGGGCACGGAGTACGGTTGGGGGTTAAATAGGCGTCCATCTGGCTTCGATATGTTTATTTATATATTGTGTGTTCCGTTCAACGTAAGCTGTTCTTTCCTCTGATAACGGTTTTTGCGATATTTATTTAATTTAAAAACTCTAATCTTGATAAAATGGGTCAAATTCATGTGTTTTAAGACTTACACTGTGTCATCATTGATAACCAAAACCTTCACAAATTAAACATATAAATAAAAGCTCGCCGCAGTGCCATATGGCACTGTTTTGCATTTTTTCGCCGATAGCTCGAAATTGACAACTGTAAGTAAAAATTCCAATAAAAAAACCCAGCCCATTATTTTGTCTTTATAGACCTAATGGAATAATTAGACACGTCCTGACACATTAGTGTCAAACAGCAGTGCCATTTTGCACTATTACAGCGCATCAGGAGCTTTAAATCGGGACCACAGGTGTTAATATGGCCCATTTTAATGTGCTATTGCGGTCCGATAGTGTCGTATGGCACTGCTACTTTAAAAATAAGACTCGGGCCGTGTCCAATTATTTCAACAAATCTAGAAAACTTAGAAAGATGAGGTGGGTTCTATATATTTATCGGAAATATTAGACAGGGTGAATTTTGCATGTTATGGGCAGTATAAAAGTGAATGCCGTATTAAAACCGGTAATTGGATGTGAATTTCCCGTTAATTCGAAATTAAACATAAAAAATAATCGTGATAAAGATATCAACCGAATATGGAGTAACCCTTATCGAATTCGTAGCAAAAAAATGAAAATAGGGCTATCTGGCACTGACGGCATCGAAGGAGTTAAACTTTAAAAACTAATCTTTTTGGTCAACTACACCGCCTGGCTACGGAACTTAACGCCCCTAAACTTAACAAAATGCCTCGACCTTAACAAAATGCTTGGACCTTAACAGTCATCTCGCGTCAACTTTTCCGCCTAGGCACTGTGACCTAAACTTAACAAAATGCCTCGAACTTAACAAAATGCCCAGAACTTAACACCTTTTTCCCCAAATGTTTTGTTAAGTTCCGTAGCCATGTGGTGTATTTGACAGAAACGAAAATATTCGACTTATCCATTTATCTGACCGAAAATCACTGATATTATTATTTTTTGATGAAATAACTGGTTAGGTCGTGTATTCGGAGGCTAGACATAACACTAATGTAAATAGCATTCTAAAAGTGGGTATTTTAATGTAATGTCTAAAGAAATATTCCTTTGTGAGTTTTAAAATTGAATATTCGGGGTTAGAATAAATAATGGTGCGGTTAGAATGGATGCCTAACGCTTCCAACACTGGTGTTAACGAACAAATTGGATAAATCGAAATTTAATTTAAAATGTTCGAAAGTCTGCTCCCCCAGGTGCAACTAGAAATGAAACCAAATGCTTCGATATGTCTCGTAAATCGTTTAAATTTAAATACATTGGTATCGCCCATAACTTGACGCTTTCGTGTGGGTACTCAGCGTTTTACATTAATTTTCTCCCGCATTCGAGTTTGGCTATCTAGAAAATACGACAGAAAAAACGACGGAAATTCATGTAAAACGATAAGTAGGGTCTAAAATCTGTCAAGATATGGAGGTACCGAGTATTTGATCAACTCTGTGAATGTTCAAAATACAGTTATTTAAAAAATCTTTTGAATTTTATTCAAAGTACCACAAAAAAAATTGTAAAAATTGATGGGAAATGTCAAGATATGGGCACACCATGTATTAAATTGTGTCGAGAGAACATAAAAAACGCGGCCCCTTAGCCCTTATATTAACAACGTTGGGTTGTCTTCATGACTTTGAACCAAAACGTGTCGCGATTTCCATTTATATCATTTTATAAGTAAAAACAAATCACTTATTTTAACACTTTTCGAGCACTATTGTAGATGTTAACATAACTGGTAAAATTGTCCAACAAAAGATTTGCTTAAATATTTTTTTAAATGCGGCGCGTTGAACAATTGACCAAATGGTCCGTTGAAAATTCGCTTTTCATGAGCTCATGGGTTAACGGTTCTAACCAGTGTTGGCAACGTTTGGAAAAAATCGATCGTTGGCCAACGCTTGCGTTGAGCGTTGGGAAAATTCGGAGTGTTGGCCAACGCTTGCGTTGGGCGTTGGGAAAATTTGAGCGTTGGCCAACGCTTACGTTAAGCGTTGGTAAANAAATTTGGACCGTTGGCCAACGCTTGCGTTGGGCGTTGGGAAAATTTGGACCGTAAGCCAACGCTTGCGATGGGCGTTGGGAAAGTTTGAGCGTTGGCCAACGCTTACGTTAAGCGTTGGTAAAATTTGGACCGTTAGCCAACGCTTGCGTTGGGCGTTGGGAAAATTTGAGCGTTGGCCGACGCTTGCGTTGGGCGTTGGGAAAAAATCGGTCGTTGGCCAACTTTCGCAACACTGGTTCTAAAGCCAAACTTATTAACGTTTAACACTGTTAATGTTTTGCGTTTCTAATGTGTTTTAAGAGATTTTTTCAATTTAAAATTGAGTTTTTTTTTCGGAAAGGTGGAACGTTGTATAACGATTATTGCGAAAATGTTCTTTCGTTCCGTTCATTCTTCCGATATTTACAATTCTTGTCAATATCTTCGAATTAAAGGAAATAAAACACGTCCCCACAACTATGTTTCGCCACAAACATTATGAGATTGAACTTTTTTTGCTCGTTCCCAAGAAAGACTCACGTATTTCAATTATTTTATCATAACGCATTTTTAATTCGTTATGATAAAAAGGTCATGGCCAGTCAATCTGTGGAACGTAATTTTACCAGATTACGGCAATATAAATACAGTATGACTCATGACTAGAACGTTTTGTTGACTAGAACGTTTTAACTAGAACGTTTTGTTCATGTGATAAGATTTTGTTTCACACAAAAAACGTTCTACTTTCAGAGAACGTTCTATTTTATAGATCTCTGGTTTGCGGTATAACAACGTGTCTCTCGCTTTCTCAAATTTTGTATTCTAATATGCTGAAAAACTAGAAAAGCGAGAAACGCGTTATTATGACTCATACTGTATGAGTTATAATAACGCGTTTCTCGCTTTTCTAGTTTTTCAGCATATTAGAATACAAAATTTGAGAAAGCGAGAAACACGTTATTATCCCGCTATAAAATAGAACGTTCTGTGAAACTAGAACGTTTTTTGTGTGAACAAAAAAAACCTTATCACATGAACAAAACGTTCTAGTACCATCACACGAAAGTTGAAGAACCATCACAAAATAGAACGAACGTTCTGTTCCGAATTTTGCCCAAATTCCAGATTTTTTCTAAATGAACAAAATCAGTAAACTAGGAAAAAATTGACTTTTTCGTAAATCCAGATTTTGCTAAAGTTAAGGAACACCAAAAAAACTAAGCCAGAAAATAGGCCGATTTTGTCGAGCTCCGGTTTTACAGCATACGTATTACTTATTCGTATATAATTCAGCAACCTTGGAAGCCTACGCAAAACGGAAACCACTGAATGGAAAATACAACGCGGCTTTGGACAAACAATGCAAATCATTTTCAATGTCACCAATCAGACGATCCCAAATTCCGATTTAGTGATTCTTAAAATTTACGAAATTTTAACCCTTATTACCATCAGTAAGCCAACCGCAAGCCATATCTGTAAATTAAATTGCGGCGTTAATTTTAATAAAACTACAACACAAAAAATAATTAATTTTTAAGTTATACAAACTATATTACGAGCTGTGTTAGAGGTGAAACGTAACTCCCTAAGAAAATTGTATTATTAGTACAACGGGTCCGCTGTAATTATTAGAGAAAATAAGAGAAGTAAGATATTAGAGTGCGAACGGGAAATAAGAAAAATTGGCACCGATTTATGAAACACTACAGTACGTATTTGAAAACGTGTTTCCGTTTTTTTAGAAAGTGTTATAATCAACATACAAAAGTTGAAAAGCGAGAAACTCAAACGCAAAAACATACTGTACGGTTTTTATGAGGATATGATGGATTATTTTTTATAAATTTTTGGGAATTTTTTTATAAATTTTTGGGAANTATTTTTTCGCCCAGGGGTTAACTTATGATATGAGCATTCGGCACACGCAATATTAAAAATTTTTAACGTCAAGTTTTTTTTTAACGGCGTTTTTTGTTTAAAAAAAACTCAATTTTTTTTTCGTAAGATTTTGAGGGCTATTTTTAAATGACCCTTAAATGGGTGACCCCATGTACTGAAATCTCCAATTTTCATCCTGTGTGCTCCATTTTGTCTGCTCTTTCTTTTGATTTTTGTGCGGAAGTCTTAACCCCCCGGGAAAAAATTTGCCCTCAGAGATGAGCCACCCTAGTTATGATAAAAAGGTCATGACCAATCAATCTCTGGAACGTAATGTTACCAGATTACGGCAATATAAATACAGTATGAGTTATAATGACGCGTTTCTCGCTTTTCCAGTTTTTCAGCATATTAGAATAAAAAATTTGAGAAAGCGAGAAGCACGTTATTATACCTGAAACCAGAGATCTATAAAATAGAACGTTCTCTGAAACTAGAACGTTTTTTGCGTGCAAAACATTCTATCACATGAACAAAACGAAACTTAGAACAAAACTTTCGGATCTCTGACTCATACTGTATACTTCCTGCGTGACGCTTATTTTACTTCTTGTCAAGATACCAGTAATGCAATTATTTCAAAAATTGCAAGTTAACTGCGCAGTGCGTATTTTATTTTATTTTTTGCTTGTAACTATCTTATAGCCTATAAGATAGTTATAAGTTATAGGTAAGCTTAACTTAACCATTTTTTTCTTTGCTTTGGCCAAACAAAACCATTTTGGCTTAGATGAGCCCAGCTACGCCAAAATTAAATTTCGATTCATATTAGATGAACAGTGTAACCCAATTTGGGAAAATTTTGAAACTCAGGCAAAGTTATATCATGTGACTTTAAAAAGTTCCAAATTTTGCCCAAAAAGGGGGTTTATGTTGCCGAGGGTTTGGCAGCCGAGCCGAGCCAAGCCAAAAAGACCAATTATAATGAACCCTGATATTCCTCACGTTCCGAATTTTGCCCACATTTCAGATTTTTCCCAATTGAGAAAAATCAGTAAATTAGGCAAAGTCCGGAATTAGGGCAAAAAATTATTATCCCAGTTTTGAGTACCTTAATTTAAGAAAAATTGACCTCTCCAAAAATTCATATTTTGCCAAAATTAAGGAACACCAGAAAAGCTAGCCAGAAAATAGGCCAATTCTGTCGAGCTCCGGTTTTACAGCATACGTATTATTTATTCGTATATAATTCAGCAACCTTAGAAGCCTACGCAAAACGGAAACCACTGAATGGAAAATACAACGCGGCTTTGGACAAACAATGCAAATCATTTTCAATGTCACCAATCAGACGATCGCAAATTCCGATTTAGTGATTCTTAAAATTTACGAAATTTTAACCCTTATTACCATCAGTAAGCCAACCGCAAGCCATATCTGCAAATTAAATTGAGGCATTAATTTTAATAAAACTACAACACAAAAAATAATTAATTTTTAAGTACAAACTAGATTACGAGCTGTTTTAGAGCTGAAACGTAACTCCCTAAGAAACTTGTATTATTAGTACAACGGGTCCGCTCTAATTATTAGAGAAAACAAGAGAAGTAAGATATTAGAGTGCGAACGGGAAATAAGAAAAATTGGCGCCGATTTATGAAACACTACAGTACGTATTTGAAAACGTGTTTCCGTTTTTCTAGAAAGTGTTATAATCAACATGATGAAAAAAGATGAAAAGCGAGGAACTCAAACGCAAACACATACTGTACGTTTTTATGAGGATATCTTAGAATTTTTGTCATAAATTTTTGGGAATTTTTTTAATTTTTTGGGGATTTTTTTATAATTTTTTGGGAAAATTTTTATTAATTCTTGGGAAAATTTTTATGAATTGTTGGGAATTTTTTTATAAATTTTCGGGAAAATTTTTATAAACTTTTGGGAAAACTTTTATAAATTTTTGGGAAAATTTTTATAATATTTTGGGAATTTTTTTTATAAATTTTTGGGAAATTTTTTATAAATTTTTGGGAAAGTTTTTATAAATTTTGGGGAAATTTTTTATAAACTTTTATTCGTGCACTATTTGTGGTTCTGATAAGAGCAAAATACGTAGGCCGGGAAGTCGGAATTTTTTAAGAAAAAAATAAAATACTAGAGCATAATGTATTGCTTTATATTTTCAAAGGGTACCCTAATAAAGGGTTTATTTTCAGAAACATCCGTCTAGATTAAATCGGGGATTATTTCCAAATTACTCTCGATTATTCAACTTTTTTTATATCGATATCGTAATATTTTAAGATAATCGTAATTTACGAGATATGAGGCTTCTGTGGGATTTTCATGTTCATTTTGAGGTCCAAATTTTGGTATTTAGAACAGCTCAATACGCCTTATTCTCCCGAGCACAATCGACCGGAAGTCTTAAAACTTTCAAAAGGAGTTAAAACTCGACTTTGGATTCATGGTGGATAATGTGTTCGGAATAATCTAGTTTTAATCGCATCACCTGGTTTGGTGGTGTATGAAATTAACAACAAAGCGAACTTAATTAAACAATACACCACCTGCGCAATTATCTTTCTTATATGAAACATTGCGTCATATTCTTTAAATACACCGCCTACGGAAGTTAATGTAACTAAGGTTAACAAAATGTCCGGAAGTTAACAAAATTCATGGAAGTTAACAGTCAGTTCGCGTCATATTTTCCACTTTTAGTTCACGAACTGTCCACTAAAGTTAACAAAAGTCCTAGATGTTAACAAAGTTCATGGAAATTAACACATTTTTTCGCCATAGTTTTGTTAACTTCCGTAGACAGGTGGTGTATTTCATCATTTTTTTCTTAACATAGTTTTCTTGCAACTAATTATCTTGCGTAAACGAAATATTTCGTCACTGTCCGCCTACGTACTTCGTCGTTATCTTTTATTTCTTTAAATCAAATTGAAAGATAACTGCGCAGGTGGTTATGTAGTGAACTATTGTTGATGGTTATCATTTTTTGAATCACATCGTTGAGGAGCGAGTCGAAGCTTAAAGAATACGATTTTGAAAACTCAAATTACGATGTATCATTGTACTCATTGCCAGCATCGGTAACAACTTAAATTTTTGCAAACGGTATAGAAAAAATACAATTTAATAAGCGCCTACACCCCCTGTAAGTTTATCTGGCCACTTTGTCCAGTCGGTGGTTTATCCGGCCAGTTTTTTGGCTCACACACTACGCGTTTATAAGGCCGCTTGCAGGTTTATCCGACCGGTGGTCGGTTCTGGAAGGTGAACGTTACCGGATAAGCCCGCAGGTAGTGTGTGTGGTCTGAAACTCGCCAAATAACTTAGTAACCCAGTAAACCGGCAGGTAAAATTTTTTGAAAACCTGCCGGTTAACTGGTACATGCGTAGGCGACATCACGGAAAAATTGAGACCTACCGGTTAACTGAAAGGATTTTTATAGTTTTTTGTCGTTTTTTGGTCTTTTTTGTCGTGGACGTTTGTCCAATTCAGCGCAAAAGAGGAATGAGTTAAATAAACTTTCTTGTCAAACGTACATTTCCAAAAAAAACAGTACTTTTGAAGGGCAAAATATTCGGTTTAATTACAAAAAGTTTGTTCACCAAGTCACTCTAAACAAAGAAGGTTCATGATCTTACCGTATTTTCTAACAAATTAGCTCAGCAAATTTCGTTTTAATTAAAATGAACAAAAAATGTATTAAATAATATACCACGAATCTAACGTTAACAAATTTAGCGCTGCACTACTCGTCGATCAACACGGAGTAACGTTTCAGTCAGGGTTCGAAATTGAAACTTTTTAGTCGAATTTTGGACTAGATTAAATTTTAAAAGCCTTCATAGGGTAGTGTGATACACCGGGCGCCACCTAGTAGAACTTAACACGACAGTTTTTCGAGCTGTCAGATGGCTAGGTGGTGTATTTGAAATTAAAAAAAACGCGCAAATTGAGTTAATTTAAATTTCGAACCCTTTTTAGCCACAAGTATAGCATCTTCTAAAAGTATCGTTTCTCGGGGAATTCTGCCGAGTGTTCCAAAATCGGAAATCATCAAACGGGAAGCACTGTAAGTATATAAAACATAGGATGATCGTTAAGTGTAAATTATAACATCTGAATAAGTTTTTGAACTTTTACGAAACCACAAAAATTTAACGCTATTTGATTTGACTGATGATTAGAAGTTCTAATTTATAACATGCATTTATAAGAAAATTATGTTAACTCTCAGGGGGAAGGAGTTTTTGGGAACCCGTAGGGGGGAAATGCGTGTAAATAAACACGCACTTAAAAAATTCACAATTCAAAAAAAAAAAACAGTAAAGCCAAGTTGTAGAGCAGGTCAAACTACGTCGATCTGACTATTCAGAAATTGATTGGGGCCACCAGGGTCCACTACAGAGCTGTTTGAAATCTCCAACCTACGCAAAAAATAACACCGTCAATCGAATTTTCTCAAAAAGTTGAGTGGGTTCACCAATACCCGTTTTGCCCTACGAGGCCTCCATATGCCTTAAATTGACAAAAAAACAAGTTGCGTGTCTATTTACACGCACTTCCCCCTGGGAGTTAACTATGATGCAAATACTTAACGGTTAAGTCTTAACCCCAAAGAGTTAGGGAACTCATCACAGACTTCCCATGATAATTTTACCCAAATTTTATATCTAATTGTATAAAATGATACTACAGTCTCAACCTCCATTACGAACAATTTTAATTGGGATCATCGTCCATATCGGGAGCGTCCGTATTGGGAGTAGGGACTGTAATTAACCCACAAAGAAATAGCCAAAATACTTCGCCTGGCCCGACCAAAAAACGCATTTTTGTTGGTGTTTGGCTATACTAAATAAAATGACAGTGAAATTCAACATAGAAAAGTTATTTTGAATTCATAGAACAAAAAAAAGATTAAAAACTAAATTTGTATTTTACTAATCACGAGTAATTAGTCATTGATTGAACCCAAATACCGTCAAAACACCTTTTTTGCAATAAATGGCCTAACAAACGCATTTTTGTTCCTAAAGTGGTCTTCCGGTTAACCGGTAAATGGGGTCTTACTTAGTTAACATTCCTAATATATTACTTCAAAAGATAAAAGAAAATAAAACACGTTTTCAAACTTTTGATATTACCATTTGTCAAAACCAAAAAAAAAATAACTGAAACGTTTTGTTTGATAACATTCCAGGGTTAAATTGTTTGAACAGTGATAAAGGTAAACGTGTGAGAATACAGTTAATAAGTCGGTTAAGCCGACTTGACAAAAAAATGCAACTTTCAGCTGCGGAATTCTCAGAACTTTGACCGGTCCAACTTATCTGAAATAATTCTAAAATTTAATTAATCTTCATTTTCAGACTTTTTTACGTGCAAAGTTACGTATATAGTTTTTGAAGAATATGTTTTTTGATGAATCACTATTTTTGTCAACAGTACATTACGTGAAAAATAGCTTATTTTTATAGTTTTGCGAAAAATAAAATAACCCTTCACATTAGTATTGCGTTTTAGAAAAAAAAAGCCAAGCATACAGTTTAAGACCTAAAAGTATAATGTGCACGTTAGAAGGTTTTATACACAGGGTGCGCCGTTATGTTTCACCCCGTTATGTTTCACTTTTTCCCGAGCGTGCTGTTATGTTTCACTTTTTTGAGAAAATATTTTCTCCTAATACATATCTTTATATGTTAAGCCCTACGCCGTTATGTTTCACTTTTTCCCGATCGGGCCATTATGTTTCACTATTTTTCGAATGTTTTTGTGAAACATAACGGCGCACCCTGAGTATTAGAAGTACACCATGTGCGCCGTTATGTTTCAACCCGTTATGTTACAATTTTTGATTTTTTGGCGTTTTCCAGCGAAATTGCCTACGCACAGTCTGCGCCGCGGCTCGCCATTATGTTACAATTTTCCGTTATGTTACACTTTTTTTAATTTGGTTTTGTAACATAACGGCGCACCTGGTGTACTCAAAGTGAGAAGGCCTGACTAAAACCTACCTGCTCAGAGTAACAGTCAGTTTTCACGCCAACGCGCTACCTGTTTAAAGTAATAGTTCAACAAAAACTGCTACTTAAAGTGGAACTGTTTTTTAAAGTAGGAAGTGCGTAGGCGGAAAATGACTGTTACTTTAAGCAGGTAGGTGGTGTAGGTCTTTCTTTTGTAAAATATGTGGGACCGTATTTATTTCCAAAAACGGGTTGTCCGATAAAATGGTTTATGGAGAAAATTTCATCAAAAAAACTTCACCCGAGAAAATGATTTTTAACTTAACAAAATTCTCGTAACTTAACTCTCAGGGGAAAGTGCGTGTAAATAGACACGCAACGTGTTTTTTTTCGTCGATTTAAGGTATATCGAGGCCCTGTAGGGCAAAAGGGGTATTGGTGACCCCCCCCTCAACTTTTCGAGAAAATTCGATTGACGGTGTTATTTTTTGCGTAGGTTGGATATTTCAAACAACTCTCTAGGGGGCTCTGGTGGCCCAAATCAATTTCTGGCTAGTCAGATCGACCAAGTTTGACGAGCTCTACAACTTAGCTTTACCAGTTTTTTTGAAGTATTGCGAATTAATTAATGTGAATTTTTTAAGTGCGTGTTTATTTACACGCATTTTCCCCATACGGGTTCCCAAAAACTCCTTCCCCCTCAGAGTTAACAAAATTCACTAACCTTAACACCTTTTTTACAAATGTTAAGGTGCGTAGGTAGGTGGCGCATGTTATTTCTCTAAAAATTTCATGAGACTTCCGCAAAACATTTCTTTTGTAACTAAACATGATTCATTTCACTAATTTGCTTTGAAAGACGTTTTGGCCCAAAAAGTGCTATCTAAGAGCAAAATTTGACTCGTACATGTAATTGATGAACCTAATCCAAAATGACTCAAAATTTACTAATTTTATCCGAGGTACAAAAATAACGGGATTCGGGATGTAAACGCAACGAAATGGTGGAAGCCCGAGACGTTTTTAATTCAACCTTATGACGCCACCGATGATCCGCTTGTTTCTCCATATTTCAAAAAGACACACGTCAAGCAATTATTACGTGTAACTCGTGGCATCGAGCTTATTTAAATTATAACCCCCGCAATGGACATAAAAATAACAACTATCAGAAGAAAAACTGTTCAAGGCATATTTATTTATAATAAATTATACAGTACTCAGTCAAGAAGCGCGACACTTTTTTTTAATCTTTAGACATTTTTTCGAGTACGTTTACTTTTGGTTTCCGGATTCATTCTAGGGTTCGACGGAAGATATTTACTACATGGAATATTTAGATTCGTGCAAAGTCTTTTTTTTTGGATTTGTGAAATTTTTGTAATAAAAAAATTGAAAATTGGACTTCCGGTTTAGTTTCATGAAAATCGGCCGAGCGTTTCTAGTTTACCGTGTCGGCATATTAAGATGATATAAAGACCAATTCCCCCCTTTTTATTTGAAATAATAAAAATTTGTATTTATAAAAAAAGGTGGCGAAAGGAGGGGCACCCCAGTTTCAAATAACAATTTGTCTTTACATAATCTTAAATTTTGCCGACTCGGTATACTAGAACCGTTCGGCCGATTTTCATGAAACTCAACTGGTAGCAAGCAAACATCAAAATTTGATTATTATGCACAATTATTATCCAAGTTAACCCCAGTAAGTCTCAGCATCATTTTACTGACGGTCGTTGATCATCACAGTATTTTTCAAAAAAAAAAAACTATAGACTAGGCCTTAACCATACATTTCACTATTTCAGTTTGGAATATTTCTTGGATAATAGAGCGAATAAGAATATTAGGTTAGAAGGGCCAGCAGCCGTTTCCAACCTTATTGTCCGCGTAACAAAAAAGGAAGAAATTGTTTTTCTTTTCGCGCTACTATGCTAACGCCAATCAGAAATGGCAGCGCGAGACAATTAAGGTGTTATGCGGACAATATGATTTAGTAATATGCTGCATAAAATCAATTTAAAAGTACCAGGGAAAATTCGATCACGTCAAGTAAGGGTAGGTTTCGAAAAACATGAAACCTACACTTACTTGGTACTCTCCCTGTAGGACAATATAATGCTAGTGAAGCTCTAGATTCATTGTTCAATGAAAAGTGTGATTGTTATTATATAATTTTAACGTTATTCACGGTCTATATTCAAAATACAAATTATTTGTGTACAAAATGTTAGTCATCTTCACGGTATTTTTTTCCATATTGGAAAAACGTAAAATGCATACTATTTAGTCGTATTGAACGTTCAGAAAAAATCTTGTACAGTCCCAACTTCAAAATCGTTACGAAATGACGCCATGACTCAAAATCGTTACGATTTTTCAAACCACAAATCGTTACGATTTTTCAAACCACAAATCGTTACGATTTTTCAAACCACAAATCGTAACGATTTTGAAGTAGGGGCTGTTTATGCTTTGTGTGTCACCGTTTTTGTCATTTCTCATTTAACTCCCAGAGGAAGGCTCAGCCCCGTTTGGGTCCTATTTTGGCCGACCGGATTATTGAACTTGGGAGTAGAAGAGTTAAGCATATTCGTGCTAGTGCGAACAAGTGTGCTTTTTAACAGTTTTTTTTTCTTTATTTGGTTGAATGTGTTCACATTTTGAAAGGCTAAGTGCCCCTGAACAAGTTGATTATGAGTTTCAAATTTAATTAAAGTTTAATTTTTTGAGTATTATTACAAACTTCTATAGATTCGGTTAATTGAAGAGTGCACAAAAGCAAAGACAACGTTCGGTCAAAATCGAACACTAGAAATACTCAAAGCTTATTCCGGAAAAAAAAAAATTTGGCCGCATTTTTTTTTGTATTTTGATTTCACTTTTTTGTGGCAATTGAAATACCGACGATTAGGCCGGAGAACGAAATTGAAAGTAGGTTCTCAACTAGTGGTTATAATTAGCCGGTCATAATGAGCAAGTATCTTCCATGTTAAAGCACTTCATATGACGACATTTATTTTTCCTTTTTTTTGGCAATTTGTTAGTCTAAAAGTGCTTTCCAGGGTCTTGTCGTCTAATTTCTATGAGACTCGAAAAACACAAATACGCGAGTTTCTTGATGCATGGTATGTTTCATGATTCATGGGCGATGATTTAATATTGGTAGGAGCTTAAGGCCTCATTTTTGCGCAGATGATTTCCGCGTCATTTTTTGCGTCAATTTTTTGATGAAGAATGGTCAAAATTATTGAATATTATTGAAAATTGATAGAATTAAAATTGATTAAAATTGATTAAAATTAATTTAAAATGATTAAAATTGATTAAAATTGATTAAAATTGCCAAAAAGTTGAATTAAATTGATTAAAATTGCCAAAAAAGTGAATAAAATTCATAAAAAAAATTTTTTTGCAGAAATTTATCTCACGTAAATTATGTTACATAACTGATGTGAAAACGTTAATGAGGCATATTATTAAACTTGGAAACGAAAATAATTTTAAAATCATTGATTCATAGCACATGAATTTTATCTACAATAATTTTATTTTACATTTTCACACAAATGTATTTGACAAATTAGTGACTAAATTTCATAATATCAAACCGCTATTATCAGATATGGAATACTTGTTGAATCAACGCATGTTCAGAAGTTCCGAATATTTTCTTTTTAAACCGATTTTTTTCCACGTTTTTTTTCCTTGAATTTTGAGGTATTGTGATTTTAAGTTATGTGTTCAAAAACTGTTTATTATGAAGTAAACCTAACCGCGCATAATTTGGACTAATAATAAATAAGTACAGTGTAAAGTTGTTTTTTTTTTCTGAACATTTTCTGGGTTTCCATTTAGCCTTTATAAAAATTAATACACCTCCCGCGGAGTCATTTGGCCGACATTTTTGTCAAAAAACATTTTGTTGCGTAATAATGGATAGATAAATGCGCAGTGCGTAGGCGGAGTACCTGGAAAATGTTTGCTCGAAATTCCGGCAAGATAAAGGAACGAGCGGGAATTTCGGCCACATAACTAAGCAGGTATTGGCCATTTGTTTCAAAAACTGACCTTTTAATTCACAAGGGGAAGTGCGTGTAAATAGACACGCAACTGGTTTTTTTTCGTCGATTTAAGACAAATGGAGGCCCCGTAGGGCAAAACGGATATTGGTGACCCCCCCCTCAACTTTTCGAGAAAATTCCATTGACGGTGTTTTTTGCGTAGGTGAGAGATTTCAAACAGCTCTCTAGGGGGCCCTGGTGGCCCAAATCAATTTATGAATAGTCAGATCGACGTAGTTTGACGAGCTCTACAACTTGGCTTTACCAGTTTTTTTTGAATTATTTCGAATTATTGTGAATTTTTTAAGTGCGTGTTTATTTACACTCATTTTCCCCCTACGGGTTCCCAAAAACTCCTTCCCNTTAAAATTGATTAAAATTGATTAAAATTGATTAAAATTGATTAAAATTGATTAAAATTGATTAAAATTGCCAAAAAAAAAATGAATAAAATTGATAAAAATTATATAAATTGAATGAAAACTTATACAATTGATTAAAAAATGAATTTTTTTTGCAGAAATTTATCTTACGTAACTTATGTTACATAACTGATGTGAAAACGTTAATGAGACATGTTATTAAACTTCGAAACGAAAATGATTTAAAATCATTGATTCATAGCACATGAATTTTATCTAAAACAATTTTATTTTACTTTTTTCACACGAAATGCTTGACCAATTAGTGACTAAATTTTATAATATCAAACCACTTTTATCAGATATGGAATATTTGTTGAATCAACGCATGTTCAGAAGTTCCGAATATTTTCTTTTTAAACCGATTTTTATTCCACGTTTTTTTTTCTTTGAATTTTGAGGTATTGTGATTTTAAGTTATGTGTTCAAAAACTGTTTATTATGAAGTAAACCTAACCGCGCATAAATTGGACTAATAATAAATAAGTACAGTGTAAAGTTGTTTTTTTTTTCTGAACATTTTCTGGGTTTCCATTTAGCCTTTATAAAAATTAATACATCGCCCGCGGAGTCATTTGGCCGACATTTTTGTTGAAAAACATTTTGTTGCGTAATAATGGACAGATAAATGCGCAGTGCGTAGACGGAGTACCTGGAAAATGTTTGCTCGGAATTCCGGCAAGATGAAGGAACGAGCGGGAATTCCGGCCACATAACTAAGCAGGTATGGGGCATTTGTTTCAAAAACTGACCTTTTAAAGGCGGTTTGACTTTTTTTGGATGATAGCGACTATTATGTCAGTGACCCTTATTTGACTGACTCCTATTGAGAATAAATAGTTTTTTTCTTGGTAGACCATAACGTTCAAAAACACGCCATGTAGTAATGTCTAAGAACGCTTTTTACACGTTTTCCCAGATTGCTAAAACATGTTTTCAAGGTTACTTTTACCTTAATGGCAAACCGCCTCACAAGAAAGCATATTCCGTCACAGTTAAGTCTCATTTGCCTCATCCTAACATGACGAAGTGGTGACGAACTATTTTTTTTTCCGTAATTTTCTCCTATGGGCATGTTGCTTAACATATGTAGGAAATCGAAGGTCTATGCACCAAATAAGGGTAGGTTTTTGAAATTACCAACCCTGTACCGTATCAGTTTTTTTCTCCAAAAATGTACATCACCTGTCCACAAAACGTTGGGGGAAAAAGGTGTTAAGTTCCAGGAATTTTGTTACGTTCTGGGCATTTTGTTAAGTTAAGAGACGTTAAATTCCGTAGAAAGGCGGTGTATTTATTTTAAGTTTGACTCAAAGAAAACGGACTTTGGTTTAACAATTCATTTCTAAAAAAATGAAATTTAGTTCTAAAAGAAATTCTTGAATGATAAATTAAAATTTATAATAAAAATATGAGTCATTTTTCATCGTCCTATATTTGAAAATCTGGATAAAAAAAGACTAGAGTTGAGGACTGATTTCGGATGTTGGCCGAAGAGGATGGCGCGGCTCTTTGGCGCCTCTTTTACGAAATTTATCCAAGTCAATTGATGAAGTTCTCTTTCACACTTACTCAAATCCCCGTCGGTCTGCGAAGAAAAGGTATTATTACTTTTTTTTTGTTTTAAAAACTGATTTTTGTTTTGTTTCTTTGCTTGGTTGTGCTTGATACGATTTTAACCCACAGAGACATATTGCGTTATTCGAGACATTTTTTGTATATAAAACATTTTTGAAACGTGGAGTAAGTTTTTTTTTGTGAATATTTCATTATTTGTAAATTTTTAAGGATTTCTGTTACTCCGAGGATGAGAAATGGTGAAAAATCGAGCACGGAATAACGATTTTACGATATTTTAAAAAAGTTTGTCGTAACCAGGGCTCGGCAAAGTCGGCTTATATTTTGGCTTAGCTTAGCTTACCTAATATGAGACTAAATTCAATTATGGCTTAGGTTAGCTTAGCTCGCATAAACCATTCCAAAAAAAATTTTGACTTGGCTTAGTTCGGCTTACCTAAGCGAAAAAATGGTTTGGCTTAACTTAGCTTAGCTCACATTAGCCAAAAACTGGGTTAGTTTAGCTTAGTTTAGCCTATCTTAATCAATAAAATGGTTTTGGTTTAGCTTAGCTTGTGTAAGCCAGAATTTTACTTTGGCATAGCTTGGTTTAGCCCATATAAGCCAAGTTAAGCCAAAGTAAGCCATGGCTTATGTGAGCCGTGTGACGAGCCCTAATCGTAACCAAAACTTTGTAGCAGACATTTTCAGATTTTATTGACTATACCGTCTGTTTGGGCTTCAAATGACGTTGACTAATTTTTTGTGACATTTTTTCGAATCATCGTGACAGCTTGAAGCGGGTTGTAATATAACAACAGTTAGAGCTCAGAAATGCGGTAATATGTGTTTTTATTGGCTCACAACTAAACATGAAAAGAGTTGAGCTTTCAAAATATTTTTTTATCGTTTTCTTTAGAGACTTATGCGTTGGTCCAAAATAACGCTTGTTACGCTTGGGCCGGTCGCAGCTGTAAATAAGTGGTCGACCGCTTCGTATAATGACCAACCAAATGGACCCATCCAAGTTCCGCTAAACAATTGGGGCGGAAATTCGCCCGAAAATGTCCACTTCAGTCCCCGCCCCGAGAAACGGCCCGACGATATCCGTTATTTTGGGAAACCGTGGGGCGCTTTTTCCTTCAGTGTCCCGGGGAGCGATTCGGAGCCGGTCCGGTGGCATCAGGGATTCAAAAAGGAAGGAAACGAAAGGGAAATCCCGACGGATTATCTTGACGCAGACGGAAATCCGAGATTCAACCGAAAAGTTTAGGGATCGAAATATAGTCAGAAAATCACAGAATCACACTCATAATCACAAGCACTGTGACTTTTGGGTAATTGTAATTGGGAATTTTTTAGTCAATTATACGCCGACGGATCCCAGTTTTCGAGTTTTTTCCAAGTTTTCTAGGTTTTTTTTACATAATAACAAATTTATGTTGCGCAATTCCCCGCTCAGGCGCTTGTCAGGCCGGTCTCTCGTTGGATATCCATGGATGAGAACAAATTGGTATTGCGCAATTTCCTGCTTATCAGGCCACCTTTTCGTATATTTTCGAGCTATTGCGCTTACGCCCTAAGGGTTTATCAGGCCGCCTGAGGGTTAATAAGGCCGGTTTTGGAAGGCGAAAGTGGCCGCATAACCCCTTAAGCAGTGTATTTTGATTGAGTTTGGGCCAAAATCAGACATTTTTCGATCCCTGGAAAAGTGCACGCCTTTAACACCGACTACTGGGAGTTTTCTCAGACCGAAACGGAAAAAGAGGCAAATTGGAAGCGGGAAACACATAAATGTGGTCGAAAAGACGGAACACCCCAACAAAATGACACATCTTGTCCCAATGTCATAATAATTAACACAGACGATTTGGCCTGGGCTGACCTGTCAATAAATAATCCCTCAAAAGTCGTACCAACACCGAATCTGGATCGTTTAGTTCAGGGTTCGAAATAAAACCTTTTTTTGCTTTTAACCCTAACCTGATTAACTCGCGGTGATCCTAATGTGACGCTCTAAACAACTTATAGAGAACGCACATTGCAAAAGACTAATATGCGAAAAATTAGGAACGATTTCTCTTATATAATTTCAAATTTTGCAATTACTTGGAGACGATAAATTGAGCGATTTAAGTACAGTTGGTGTGGTAACGAGTTGACACTTTCGTTTCTGACTTTTTCGTCAAAAACTGTCAACTCGTTCGAAACTGTCACTTCATTCCGTCACTTTTGCTCATTTTTTGCCTATTTTTGCCCATTTTTTTCCAAAAAATATCCAAAAAGTGTCACTTCGTTCCAAACTGTCAACTTGTTACGTGTCAACTCGGTGCTGCACCAACTGTATTGATGAAAATTTATGATTATTTATGATCATTTGTGTTGATTTTAAATGATTATTATTATTTATATTTTTTACTATTATTTTGGATTATTTACGATTATTTATGATTAAAAATTTTTATTTATGATCATTAATGATTAATTATGAGCATTTATGATTATTAATTAATATTAATGTTTTTCCAGTCCACTCCAATGCTATGTCCCAATACATTGATAAACATTGACGTATATCACTTGAACTGATTGGGACACCACGTGGATTTTGTTGGAGACTAAAATAACGTTGCTTATCATTATTTATAATAATTTGTGTTTTTTTATGGTTAACCTAAAATTTTACTTTTTATACCCTGATTTAGTTTCAAAGGGTATAAACTTTCGTGATGGACATTCGTGTACGTCCCGATGCGCGCCATCGCGCTATTGTCTAATGTCTGGTCGGCATCATTGGCGGCGCGGTGATTACCACTATAAACCCATGTATTTGGAGCAGGGTCGAAAAATTATGCCGCAAATGTTTAAACGCGCCGGATATCGAACATATTTAATTGGAAAAGCGCAACCGACCGATTCCGTTTCGGTGGAAATTCAAACGGTTGACCACTATACCGAATGTCGAACCGAAAACGGACCTGGTTGGTCAAGTGCAGGCGGTGGCGAAGCTCGGCGTATAACGGTTAATAAGGAAAAGGACAGGGCTTTAAAAAGTTGCTTAACCTATAAGCTAAATTATTTAATTTTTGAAAAATGGCTTTTCTATAAATGAAAAATGAGACTTTGGCCAATGACGAGAAAGCTCATCAAAAAATGACTTGTGATAGTATTTTTAAATAATGCATTTTTGAGTGAACGCGATTTTCGGTCAATGAGAAGACACCACAAATCGCACTGACCAATCAGCTGCGAGTAGGGTAAGTCATACGATAATATTATATAATGACACTATTTAAAAAAATGATTACTCACTTTTTGTTCATACTTTCATGAGATTTAGATTTTTTGGTAATCTTAAGTTTATTTTTGGGTAATGACTCATTACTAATGAGTTAATGATTACTAATGACTTCATTACTAATTAGTTTTTGACTCGCATGATATTTACTACCAAATTATATGGACCCCAGCATAGGCCATTGGTTTTTTGATTACCTAAGCCAAACATACTGAGCCCTAAAAAGGAATGGTATAATGGGGGTGTATACTCACCAGCCAAACATGACTATATGTTTATGGAAAAGGGTGAAAACGGCGAAGAGCTGAATCCGACGACTCAAAAAGTCTGTTGGCTTGGCGCCGACGCAACCGTTCATCAGATTTGTAAAGACGCCGACAAATGTCACTCGTTAAAAATCAGTTAGGGTGTCCAAACTCAGTGTCATGTGGTGCCTAATAAAATAATTTTTAACCGGTAGTAACCGGTAGTTATTTCAGAGTAAGAGAAGGAATTTAACGTTTTAAATTAAAACTTTTAATGACTAGTTTTTAGGCCCCTAGTATCGACTTTCTGTGTAAAAAAATACCAAAGATACCGGTTTTGACCGGACATATCGCCAATAAACCACAATAAACATGAATTTACCACTAGTTTCGAAATATTTGCCGATTCTTAATTGGCAAATGACGGTTTCTAGCTTTCAAAAAAATACCGGTAAAAACTTTTGTAAAGTTTTGAAAAGCTAACTTAATTTATATGTATTGGTGGAAATTTTCAGAAATGAGTTTGGACAGCCTAAATTTAGTCCAAATGTGGCCAAATATGAAGAGTGCGTTAACGCGTGCTTAACCGAGGCGGCAAACGTCCAACGGTTAGAGAATTATCGGGCCCTTGAGGACGCCTTTTGTCCCAGCCGAAAACAGCGCAATGCATTTTGCACCCAGGCAAATACAAACTACAAAAACTTTTTTCTCGAGCAGGGCGTCACGAAATGGGGATTTGATACCGGTTTTAATTCATTTTCGTATTGCTGCTCGGTCGGTGCCGCATTTTTCCGAGACGATTATAATATTGAGGCGCTCCGTTCATATGGAATTTATGCCGATATCCGTACCGACGATCATATGTACGCCGATAATCGACGAATTCGTGACGATTGGATGAGCAAAAATGCACAATATATGATTGGACGTACTGGTCTTTTTAAAGCTTACCAAGGTAGTATTTTTTCCAAATTCGACAGAAAAAAAATTCTTGTCGATTGTTGATACATACGGCCTGCGGGTTAATCCGGCCACTTTTGGTCATCAAAACTGGCCGTATAAACCAGCAGGTAGCTAAATAAGCCCCTGGGGCGAAGACGGAATACCTGGAACATCTGCAAAAAAAGTGGCCCGATAAACACGCAGCGCGTGGGCCCGAAAAAATTTGTTTCGTAATTTCTTAACACTTTTGATTGGAACGTTGGTAAAAATTTCACGTATCCCACAGTTAAATTATTATATTAATTTTACTTAAAATTACAGTCATTGATCATTTATCGGACGTTTTCGGTTCTCGAAAACAGCGTCCGAAAAAGAGCATCGTCACAAAAAAGACCATTTTCCTATTAGAATGGCCCAAAGCGTCCGAAAAAGGAGCAATCGTCCGATAAATGAGTAAGGACTGTAGTTTAATTGTAATCATCAAAAAACTAATATGCTCATTATAAATATTCCACCGATTAAATGAATGAAAAATTTAAGGAAACAATTTTCGGCCATGGTCGAACGGGCATAATCTGGCAGATCGTTATACAAACTTGCAAGTCGATTCCGTCACCGGAATGCCCTGTGCCCATCTTGACCCAGAAACAAAATGTGAAAATCCAGTCGATGTGGGCCAGTGTGACTTCATGGACAGTCTTTTGACCGGACTTAATCGAGTTTCCGATAATTCAACTTTTACCGATGTCTCCGACGGTAAGTTTGCGGAGGCTGTTCAATTATTGGAAGCCGCCTACTTTTTAATGAACCAAAACCAAACCAAAGAACTCATGTCTTTTGAGCGTATTCAACAAATCAACGTAATACAGTCAAAGAAAATTTACGGCCGAAGTCGTCGGGCGCCGGCCGGGGTCGATAATGCGCAAGTGCTAGGGCCCTTTCCGGATCACGACGGGGGTCACTTTAAAAAGATTAATCCGACCTTGACCGCGTCATTTTTTCGCGATTATGTCGATCGTTCGGGCAACGTCGACAAAGGCAGTGACCTTCAAAAGCAAAACCGCGCCGAAAAGGTGATTAAATTCATCGCGGCACTGGTTGGGTCGCTCAAGGTCAAGGTCGAGGGCATTTTGACACACGAGATCGTCTGCAATGCGCGCGACCGTCGGGAGACACCCGCTCCCAAGCGCTTCGTGCGGCCCCGCGAATCGACCCGCTCCACGTCGCCAAATACGGCCATGAAACTCGTCCTGCGGGGCGGAATCAAAACATTGGGCCGGTCCCTAATTCGCCCCAATTTGAATCAGACGGAGGCGATTAAACTCCGCGAGAATTATGAATTTTCGGCGAATATGTACAAATTCATTTATGACGAGAATGAGGCGAACGCGGATAATTATTTACACTCGGGTGAGGATAAACCACGTCACTTTTACTCACTGACCGAGGCCAAAAAATTTGTCGATGACGTCACCGATGCCTTTTTGAAATATCAAGGAGTAGTCGCTCAGGGACCCCGAGTGGACGGCATACGGCAATACACAGACGACCAACGCAACTTATTCAAATTATGGCAATTTACGCATTCGAAAAAGAAGGGACAGTGGATTTTTAAAGCGCCGCGTGCCCAACCCAGTTTTGACTCGCGAGAAGTTCTCAAAAGTTTCAATGAAGAGGCCATGAAGTATTTTGTCGAGGCCAAGCATCACGTGGTCAAAACCAATCAGTCAGGTTATCTAAACTGAAATTTTAACGCGCATAAACGGCACGCCACAGATTTGACCGAATACAAAAAATAGCGAAACCGGAAAACGGCAAAAACTTGAAAACTCACAAAAATAAGTGTAATTTATTCGCCACTCACTATGTTTAAAAACAAAAAAGGCAAAACAAATTCATTAAAATCAAAACGAAAAAAAAAAAAATTTCTGCGATACAGTTTTTTTTTTTTTGAAAATGGTTTACACCAGGTGCGCCGTTATGTTACAAAACCAAATCAAGAAAAGTGTAACATAACGGAAAATTGAAACATAGCGGCGCAGTGCGTAGGCGATTTCGCTGGAAAACGCCAAAAAAATTATAAATTGAAACATAACGGATCCTACGGTGAAAATATTGCGCAATACGTGTTTTTATCTACAAATTGTAACATAACGGAAAATAGTTATTACGTAACTCAAAAAAATTACGCAATACGTTTTTTTGTTTGTACAAATTGTAACATAACGGGAAATAGGGATTTTTTAGAACAGTTTAGACAACCTTGAACTAGCCGTTTTTCATGTATTGTGCCTACCGAGCTCCGCACCGCCCCTTTTCCCACACGGAGCAGTACGACTACGTGAGACCAGGTGGGTTCATTGGAAAGCCCGGGGAGCAATTGCGCGAATTCGACGACCGCATTGGCTACATGTTGAAAACTCTAGAAGATCTGAACCTGGCCGATAATACCTTGATTATTTTCACGTCGGATAACGGACCCGACGGTGGCGCTTTTCAAAATCAGGATTATGCGGGTCATGTTCGATTCGGCACTTTCCGGGGCAAAAAAGCGTCCGTTTATGAGGGAGGCCATCGCGTGCCGTTTTTGGTCTGGTGGCCAAATGGCATTTCAAGGTCACTGTGGGGGTCAAACTATGACCTGCCCGTTTCGCAGCAAGATTTATTTGCCACATTTGCCCAAATTATTAACTACCCGCTGCCAAAGGGTGATAAATGTACTTACGCTTTTGATGCTGAAGCCGGCCCGATTCAGAGCAACTCATATTCACGAACAATGGCGCATATTCGACGAGAATCCGACAAATTTCATCATTCTCACACATTTAGCGACGTAAAATCGAAATATTTGAAAAATGACCAAAATGCAAAGTGGACAATCGACACGTTGCGAAAAACTTGCAATAAAATTTCAGGTAAATTACATCCCTAGCGCCCGTTCAGGACACTTTTTACATAATTCATATTTAATCTTTTTATAATCAGGTTAATAATTATGTTACATGACTTATGTCATTTAAGTTATATGATATAACTGATATGACACAATTTATGTCTTTAATAAATTTATTTTTATTCTTAGGAACAAATGGAATCCATTTAATGGATTATCCGTTTATTTTTGTTATATTTTTCTCCGATAATTAAACTGTCACTTTGTTTTCTCGATTCGGACGCACTTTTCGATAAGAACGTTCAATCGCATAATGCTCTAATCCCTTTCACCGGGCCGACTCCCCGTTATTCACTAACGTTTTCTCCGTACAGGGGGTCGCCAAATAAGGGTCGCTATGTCAAATAAAGGTTGATCGCCCCGAATAAGGCTCACTTTTTTTTGAGAAAAATATTATTGCTCAAAATATGTGTCGCTTTTTTGCGTAGGTTGGATATGTCAAACAGCTCTCTAGGGGGCCCTGGTGGCCCAAATCAATTTCTCAAAAATCAGATCGACGTAGTTTGACGAGCTCTACAACTTGGCTTTACCAGTTTTACCAGAATTATTGCGAATTATTGTGAATTTTTAAGTGTGTGCATACGTGCACACAATTTCCCCCTACGGGTTATCAAAAAGTCTTTCCCCCTGAGAGTTAAAAACCGTCGCGATACAAAAGCATCATAGACCATGACTCATGGTTTATTAAAATTTTTGATTTCAGGATGCCCTTGCGATAATTGGACAAATCCAAGCAATGCGGAATATAACGCGACCATCGCAAATAATTGCATTTTCTCGAAACAGCCAATGTATAAAACACTCGAACACTGCCAGTGCAAGCCGGTTAAAGAAGACTGCCCAACAGGGTACTGTTTTTCCAGTATTGAAATTTCGAAATTTGACTGGCAAATGTTAACCGGTGGACGCGATTTACTCAATAGTGTGTTTTACACTACAAATGAAAGTGGCGAGTTAACCCCTGTTGGTCCATGGGACACAATGTCACCCGAACACCAGGTTAAATTTAAAGCCGAGCTCGACCAGATAGGCAGCTATAATCAATTTTTAACCCTTGAGCATAAAACCGGACTTGTCCTGGGATTCGACGGGTGCATGGCCGAAGATTCTCATTCATTTGCCGACGCATTTAAAGTATCGGATGAAACGGCAAATACCGGTAAATGGCACCGGCGGCCGGCGCAAATTAACGCCTCAAAACTAGGCGATTTGTCAATTCGAATGGGGCGATATAAACTAGTTCGATTTAACCCGCCCAAAGACCGCCGGACCGGGCCCAATGCGCAGCAACTTCGACCCCATGATCAAGCCGAGTGGCCCAGTGATGGCGTCACCAAAAACGGCGTCGTGGCGCCCCCTGATTGGCTTAATCAAGATTTATATAAAAAATGCACTTGGGCACCTGTTTATTCAGCAGAAATGGAAAATGAATTTGCGTCAAATCTCGTCATGTTTTCAAAAGGGGGTGGAAAAAATTCAACATCAAATCAGCGCCACATGTGCCAGCGGGATTTCTATTATGAGCTGTGGGATTTGCACACGAATCCTGGCGAGAAAAATTTATGCAGCTCAAATTACTCACCCGATGTCTGGCAGGCCATGCGCGAGGTCGGAAATTACCAGTCACCGGATAACCCGCGCGAAAACGCGTGGATCGCGCCAAGACAGGGGCTGGGCGGTAATGTCAATGTAAATGACTTGAGCTATGGGTTAAACTTGCAACCGGGAAAACCGGAGAAATATCCGGACCCGGCCGGTATCGGGCCCGGTAAAGAATCGACGCCGGTCCCCGCTTATGTCAACGACTGCTGCTTAATGGATTATGGCGGATTTGTTTCAAATTGTCAAAATGGCCCCGGCGATATTTGTGAAAATCCAAAGAATCCGGACAAAGTTAAGAGCGCATGGGAAATCCTGAAAATCAACCATCAAAAGGTCGAACGCCGCATTGCCAATGACCGGACAATGTTTAAGGACCTGTTCAACGCATTTCCCGAAGATTTTAAGGACGCGTGGGCACAGCGAAATCAGATAGCTCGGACCATGTACTGGCGTCAAAAACTAAATGAAGCCGACACGGCAGTTAATGCAACGATTGCGCTTCAGGTTGACCATGCTGGACGGCGAATTGGCCGCAGTGTTCAAGAAATTCCAATTTTAACCCATAAGGTCACCGGCAACGATTGCATCCAGCTGCACCACGTAAAATACACAAAAGAAATCAAAAAGGGAAAACAAGTTTTGGGCACAGAAGTGGTCGACCCACGTATTGCGACCATGATCATTACCGCCGACTTCGAAAATTGCGTTGAATCCGAAGAAAATTTCAGAAAAGATTCAAATGGTGATTATATTTGGGAAATTCCAGACGGCCGGCGCGTAAAAAATCTCCTACCACGCGGTAATCTCCCGGCATGGAAGACCATTTGGGAGAAACTAACCAGTCAGAATTCGACAAATATGCTTTCGACAATTGAGACGTTTTTAAATGAAAAACACAGACGCCCAAATCGCAAAAATTTGAAAATGTCCGCCGCCGATCGCGCGAAAGAAATCGTCGACAAGTTTTTGAGCGCGGCGAAATTTCGCGCTAATGAAATCACCGATGCGTACGATGCAAGCAAATACTGTCCGTCGAAAGGAAGTCCAAATGTCATACCTTGTAGACGAAATGTCGAAAATGGTCGAAAACGGCGCAGTCTGACGCGCCGGCTCACGCGCACCATAGGATCGCGCGCAATTCGCAGTTACCAAGTAACTAAATTCCAGTACGCTTTTCGCGCCGAACACTATATTCACCTAATGAACACGTTTGAGCCGTCTCTAAGCGGATTTAGCGCGTGGGCGTCAAAAACATATAAAGCCGGGTACCGTTGTAGCCAATCGGAATTTTTATCCCCGCGCGACTATCTCGATTATACTAATGTCGACATTCGAAGTCGATTTTGTCGACCACCACCAGAGCCGACCGCCTGTAAAGTTCCGGAACATCAAGGCCCAATCGGTAACGGGTTTAATATTGTGGCGAAAGCGCTCGACGCCGACAGGTTAAACGGCCACAAAACCGAAGAGCTCGAAATCAAAGGGTTCAAAAAGTACACAAAGTTCGCGCAATGCATGTTGGATGTTTTACGCGAAATCGAGGGAATCGCGCATCAACCCGAGCTCGACGAAGAACTGAAGCGAAATGCGGGCGGCGAAGATTACGCGAAATGGCGCCAGGCGGGTAAAGATGAAAATTACAAATCGAGTGGCCTTCGAAATGGCCTCCAGCCGAGGTCACTTTACTCGAAGGCCTCAAACGTTCGTCAACTGCCGTCTAATCACGAATATATGGCCTCTGAGGGGTTAAATGAAGAGTCAGTTTATTTGCACGGTGGGGGGTCCCGGTTTATCCAGCCAAATAAAGACGATTATTATCAAGTTTGTAAAAAGTATTTGGAGGCTGCCGGTTTACCGGATGCGTATGAAGTACCGGGCAGTACGTTACCGGGCTCACAGAAAAACTCGTTCGTGGTAAATAGCATTTTAAATACCGGTAATCTGGGAGATGGACCGGGAGCCCTTGATTATGATATGGACGGTTCATTACTCAGCTACTCACCACTAAAGGTAATTTTGGATTTTTGAATGGGTTTAAGATAGTTGAATTTTGTTAATATAAGTAGGTAGAACATTTGGTTAGATAATTAGAAACCGCGTTACGTTAAGGTTCAAAAAGTGTTACCGTAACGTTACTTTTCTAAAATAACAGGTGGAAAGATAACTGGTTAGGGGGTGTTTTTCACCCGTAACCGACAAATATTACGTTACAGTCCTCCCTCCCGTAAGTGCCGCACTCAAGCCTCCAAAAATGCGGCACTTAAGGGATGGGCGGCACATAAGGGATTTTTTGCCTCCAAAAGTGACACAAAGTAGGGTTTTTTAAAATGGAAAAATGCGGCACTTAGGGGATCGTTATTCAAACTGCGGCACTTAAGGGATGGGCGGCACTTTAGGGCGCGGAACTTAGGGAAGGGAGCACTGTAATTATAATTATAAACTTATTTAGCCCATCAATTATAAACTAATTAAAGTGTATTTTGAGCATATATTTTCTTTGTGACATTTTGTAACTCAAGATGGTGCGCTAGAGTCCTGTAAGACAAAATTGAAAAATTAACAACTCGAAAAAAACCGGGTCAAAAAATTAATTTTTTTTTAGAAATCAAAACGCGGCGATGGAAAGTGTGTTCTGATTCCGAAATGGCTTCCTGACCGAGAAGCTGATTTTATCAAATATGATATTGTGAATTGTTGAAATAACAAAAAAAACGTATGTAAATATTGTATCATATACATGTATGAATGCGAAAGCTGTATGTAAGCGTAAGAATAACTGTAAATTTTCATCAATAAATTGTTAAACACTATGCTGCAATACAGACAACCAATAATGTCAATAAATTACAAAAAAAAAATGAAAAACTTGAATTACACCGGGTGCGCAGTTATCAGACATCTAGTTATCAGGCAGGTCGGCCCGCAGTTATCAGGCATCCTGCGCAGTTATCAGGCACCTTACCAAATTTCGCTACGAAATTCCCCGCTCGTGCTGTTATCGGGCAGTTTTTTGCATCTTTTCCCCCTATTCCGCCTACACCCTGCGCAGTATCAGGCACCCACGCAGTTATTAGGCAGGTTTTGTGTCGCGAAACCTACCTGTATATTATAAACATCGGCGTAAACCCTTAGTTTAATGCGCACTTTAACGTCTTCATCACTATCGCCTACGCCCTGGTACGTTCACACATCATTTCACGCAGATTAAGGATGGTCATGACCCTAATTAACTTGAATCGGGCGCGGCGTTTCTGTCCAAACCGTTCAACTCCTTTGCTGTTTTCGCTGATAATCTTTGAGTAAGCTATTTTGGGGGTGTAGGTTCCGAGTTTGAAGTCTATTTCCGTACGACGCTCCTCTTACCGGAATTTGGTAAAAAAACACAGGTTTTACCGATGGTAAAGACTAAAATTATCGGTTTCGACTAGTTTCAGGTTCAATTGAGGTCAAAGATTACAAATATGAAACTTATTTTTCAAATTGACCGACAATTGTCCGGTATTTTTCGGTTTTTGGTCAAAAACAAAATCAGTTTGGACAGCCTAGGCGCGGCATGTTCATTTAGTACATCGGGGCTCCAAAATTATTTACAATTCGATTTTCGCAGTTTTTTGTTAACCGTTTGAAGAAAATTAACTGCGCATCTTGTGTATATTTAATCTACGGGTTTATTCGGCAACTTTTGTCTTTGAAAATCGGCCGGATAAACCCGAAGGGGGCCAGATAAACCCCTAGGGATTAGGCGGAATAGCTGGAAAATACATGGTATGCAAAAATAATTCGCTGGATAAACCGGCAAGGGGTGTATACCAATTCAACATGTTCGATTACGGTATGTAATACGTCAGCGTACTTCTATGACAAGATAAATCAATTCCGGCCTCAACTTGATCTGTTTGATGTATAATCCTTTTTGTACAAGACGTATTATACATGTGACATGTAACATATCTTTAATTATGTTCACGAAGGGCTTTACAGCGGAAGCTATCTGATGGTTACGTTTAACTGTCAGGCAGTTGTAATTACAATAATTTATCGACCGTTTAACTGATGGTCACCGGAACTAATTTTGCTACTTATTTAATCCACAAATAAAATATGCACGAAATGCTGCCGGATAAGTACGCAGGGCGCAGTGTTGGAAACGTTGGGCGTTGGGATGCGTGGCCAACGTCCAACGCCTAACCAACGCGTTGGGAGCGTTGGGGAACTTTTTCCCCCAACGCGTTGGGCGTTGGGAAAATTTGAGCGTTGGCCAACGCTTGCGTTGAGCGTTGGGAAAAAAATCGACCGTTGGCCAACTTTCGCAACACTGGCAGGGCGTAGGTTTAATAGGAGAATAATATCCAAAACACCTACCGGACAACAGCATGAACCGGCCTACCTGCCCGATAACTTCGTAGGGGTGTAAAAAATTTTTTCTCTTTCTTTCTGAAATCATGATTTCGCGAGTTACTTCTAAATATTAGACTTTCTCGATACGAAAATTGTATTTCAATCCTTTTTTTACGGAAATATTTTTTGTTTTTTTGTAATTACACATTTACATCCGTTTATAACAATTATTGTTATGCGTTAATTATTCATATTCATAAAATATTTTTTGGCTACAGAGAAATAAATTGGAATTACGGTTTACCAACTGGGCCATTTTTTATTTGAATATCGCCTATTAAACGTAAGTCTAGCTATTAGGCTAGTAGCTAATATGTTTTGGTGGGTTTATTGAGAAAAGTTTTCCTTGTTCCGGGATAGGCCATTTTGCT
>SCLG01000765.1:4548-41720 GCA_004367875.1 Oikopleura albicans
TAAACAATTTTTGTTTATATACTAGTGTATTCGTAATAACCTCAAAATACGATATAAAATATGCCTAAACTCCGGACTCGAGCTGTTCTTTCGTTCAGACAAAAAAATAAAGACTTCACTGAAAATTTATCAGGTCTCTAGAGAAAGCCATAGACTGCATGCTAAAATATTTTTTCAATAATCTAAAACATATTTAAAATAAGGCTATTTGCCTTCGGAAAAAATTAAAAAAAAATATATCCAGATTATCTCGGCATAAAAAAATGTACTACACTATGAATCATTGTCTATGATCGAAATAAAATAAATTGACTCTTTGGCGCCTCGGAGACACATAACAGGTCTAGGCGCATTGACTCGAGCTGCGAGCGGGTACTGATGATTGCATTTTGGCCCGACGGAGCGAAAATGAAAAAATAAAATTTGGTACGGATCATTCATAACGCCCCGGTGCGCCATTATGTTTCACAAAAAAATCGACAAAATAGTCAAACATAATGGCCCGAGCGGGAAAACGTGAAACATAACGGGGTGAAACATAACGGCGCATCCTGTGTATTCGGTAATTTTGAAATCTAATCAATTTGAGATTGTTTTGCCAATTTTGCCAGCTTCAATTGTATAGGAAATCTTCAGATTTAATTTATTGTGGACTTTATTTTAGACTTCCATATATAGATATTCATAAAAGTGCGTCGCTTGTTAAAAAAACACTGAAATTGCATATTATATTTATTATATATATCTAGTAATTATCTAGATATTATCTATGAGACGGAAGATTATAATTCAATGTAACCATTATTTGGTAAAAAATCTCATTAGTGTATAACTTTAACCCTAATAGACCTGTCAAATAGGTTAACAAGGTTTATTTAAAGCTATGTTCTTCAATCACGCTGATCAGATGCAAGGAGGGTTTGAATTAAAATGTTTTTCCAGCCCAGATGTTGATAATCAGTAGCATCGGTATTGTTATTATTTAGTCTGATTTAAAGGTAGCCGAGAGAAAAATCCATTTGCCTCCCATATCGTAGTGATTTTCAAACGCGAAAAAAATAAATAATGTTACCACTTTTTGGTAACGTTGCTTGACAGCGCGTCTGAGGACTATGTGGCCTGTCATTGGTCTTTTTAGCGCGCTCGGCCAATCACCGAAAGGCAAATCACCGAAAGGCAATTTCCTTATTTTAAAATATTTTTGTATTACAGTCCTCCCCCTTTTAAGTGCCGCACTTAAGGAGAAATATGCATTTCTGTTAAAAAATTTTTTCGCGTTTTAAAATCAGGACGATACATTGTTCAGCGTTTATCATAAACGTTTATGACCAAAAACGGTTGATGGAATAAATGTAGCCTATACTGACCTATGCATTTTTTACCTGTATGTTAAGTCCTACGTTTACTCAATGATTTCAAACCTATCAAGCAACTTCAATGTCTAAAAACATAATTATACGTAACCACTTCGAAAAACGGGGCTTCAAATATTGTATGCACTTTTGGGCAAGTTTACTGGTTGCGTTCGGTCTATGTGGATTTTTGATAGGATTTGATATGTGACACAATAGATATTTAAGACAGATATTCACTCAAGTGGGCGAATATGTGCAATATAGGCGTACCATATACGGGGTATTCAGCCTCAACTGCTACGTTTTCGTAAACCTAAATAGTGACAAAAACGTATTAGTTGAGGTTGGATACCCGGTAGGCATCATTTTTTCACAAACTGGTTCATCTTGTTGTGATTTTTGAGTTGGTTTCAAACGTTTCAAAGATTAAAGATGTTTAGTTAATCATTTTTTACTATTAGTAGTTTTTTTTTACTATTTAATATCGATTTACGATTTAATACGATTTACTAGTTAATAGTAAAATTTGTTTTAAAAACAAAAACATAAATCCGACTTTAACCTTTGGATTACAATAATATTGGAAGGATCGAACGCACGACGAACAAGGAAGAGTTTTGCTTATATTTTTGGTTCTTCTGATTAACACTTTACATCTTGAGAATGGTTTGGGAATTTTCTACCTTTAACTCTATACAGTGTATACACTGTAGTTGGCATCGACTGAATTGGTATCATTTTTTTTTATTAAGGGAAATTTGTCTAATGGGTAATTTGTCGACAACAAAGGGTCAGGTGGATAAAGGCAAAATGAGATAAAGTGTAAAGGTGATACAAGGTAATTTGTCGACAAATTCCCCCTTCGACATTTTATACATGATACCAATTCAGTCTATGCCATATAGTCTATACAAATTTACATCAAGCCAATGCGAATTGTAAATTATTTTTTGCAAGTCGAATTTCGCACAGGTCTTTTTAATTCACCAAAAATTAAACGGCTGACTTCATATTGTTAGCGTGAAACATATCATAAACGCGAACTTATTATTCGAAAACGAGTCCCTTTTAATATAAAAATCTTCTAATAGAAAAATTATGCTGCAAGAACAGTTTCATTCGCAAAATCACGGTCCGGCATTTGATATAGGTTGTATCAGTAGGTCTCTTGATGCTTATAGACTATAAGTTATAGTACGTCAGTCGCCGCGCTAAAATCTACCGGGCATCCAACCTCAACTATAGGTTATATGATGGCCAATTTTCAACTCCCCTGCCAAAGCTCGCCAACTTGAGTCAACTACTACGTTTTTGTCGCTATGTAGGCTTACAAAAACGTATCAATTGAGGCTGGACACCCCGTATAGGCCCTATACTATAGCCTATAGTCTATAGGGTATAGACAACTATTTTAATTTATAAAATAGGGAAAAATCAAGTTAAAAAGGCAGTCCAAGGCTATGACTCGACTGGATTCATGGAAATCCGATGTGGCTAAATTTAAATCGAAAGTCTCTGTTACAGAATCGCCACACAAAAGAAGTTTTAAAAGCTCCCTCAGGTATGAACATGTTTCATATTTTTGTTGCTTACGCAGATAACTTTCATAAACAGCAGATGTTTTTGGGCAAAAGTGACGGAACGAAATGACAGTTTTTGACAACAAAATCGGAAACGAAAGTTTCACTTCGTTACCACACTAACTGTAATATGTGTGTATTTACTTTATAGTCGAGTCTACTATATAATAAGGTCACCGGGATATGAGTGATCGCAACTCTTAATTTCAGTAAATACGTACCGGTTTGGTCTATAGACTTTGTGACCTTTATACGCTTCAAGTAAAGCTTTTACAAGAACCAAAATGAGTGAAAAGCTGTGATTCAACTACAAAAAAATGTGGTTTGAATGCTTAGTGTGAAAACTGGCTGGTTTTCATCGCAAATTTAAAAAAAACTTTTTTTGATATAAAATTGATTAATTAGTAAATTTGTCAGCACTGAAGTGCTTGCGGTTTCTGGGTCTATATATTTTCCATTGAGGCCTTACATGAAAGGAGCTGAACTTCAGCCGCTGAAGGGACGAAAATGGGAAAATAGGTAATCAATTGAACGCTATATATATATATGTAATTAATCCTTACTTATATTATATCGACTATATCGTATGTATCTACTTGACAGACTAATCTTAAATTAGGAATTACGCGAATGGCCTAAAAAAGACCGATGATAATGCCAGAAAGCGAAGGAACTTATACTGAAAAATATATTCTGTCTATTGGATTAAACTGTAAATTTTATCTATAGTTTGCGTTGTTTTTTGTTATTTCGATGATATACAAACTTACATGGCTGACTGGGTACGTTACCCGGTACGAATCATTAATTGCAACACATTAATTGCCTCGTGGTATGAGTCATATATTTTATTACGATTCGATAAAAATTAGCCCTATAACGAAATTTTGGTTTCTCAAAACGTAGACCTATAACGAGACTTTAGCGCTATAACGAGTAGCCCTATAACGAATCTTCTGGTGTAATCGATTACAAAGTCGGAGAGCAAATAAAAAAAATATTTACATAATAAAAATAAATTAGTCATTGATTGCACCTAGGAAACCTCAAAACAAGAGGTTATTTGCAATTAACATTTTTCACGTGCATTTTTTTCTCTCATATTCCAAAACTGTGAAGAAATCAACGGCGCACTGGCCTGCAAAAATGAACCTCGTACGTAGCCCGGTTAACCGTTTGTTAATTTGTGTTTTTATGCTCAAATCGACCAAAAAGTGTCCAAGGGTGGTCGGACAGCTTTCGAGAGTATGCTCATTCGATTCAAGATCATTTGCTTATCGTGAGATTTCATGTACGATTAGAGAAGAGTATGAGAGGCCGGACAAACATTATAACGCCTTATTTTACAGAAAAAAAATTCAGCCAAATGCATACGCACACGCGTATGTATCATCCGGGTGGCGAGGCAACGCGAAATGGCCCGCGTAATTCCCCGAGTGCATCGCCCGGTCACTGTCACCGAACACCTCATTAATGAGGGATTGGATCAGATGGACCTTGCGACCGTCCGCCGGCGGTGTGCCGTTATGGAGTTTGAAACAACCGAGGCCGTGCCGGTGTCCGAGGGTTCAGTTGAGACAGTGACCGGGTTGGAAGGCTGCGCAAATGACTGTGCCGATGGCAGCAACGATGGCTTCGCCGACGTCAACAACAACTGAGCCTCGCCACCCTGTACACAAATAATAATAAAAAAATAACAAACTATTTAAAGGTGAGAGCTTTCGGTGACACTTGAGAGCCGAAAGCTCTCATTTACATAACTACTGGAAGTGACAAAATGAGTATGCTTTTTAATTACCGGTTTTTACCCAAAACTTTTGAGGTACTATCAAACTTGTAATACATATTAAACTTACTTATAAAGTATATACATTATTACTTATATATTACTTATAAAGTATATACAAGTAAGAATCTTTTAATGAAATACCGGTTAATTCATGATAGGTTTATTCATGATATATAACGTGGTCTAGAAAATTATTATCAACAGAAGAAAAGCATATATGAAGTAACTTTGCCTCGCAGCGCTGATTGCGCAATCAAAACTCCAACAAATGGTACTGCCAGTCGTGGTGATTTCGTCGGTACGATCAGAATTTAAAAAATTGAAAGAAACGCATGTAATTTAAATCTGCTTGAGGTTCACGAAATTACAATTCAATGGGCTAAATAAAAAACTTCGTATGTGAAAATACCTTATTACACTGTATGTGTTTATCTGCTGGTCCATACTGCATAATACAATTTGTGCAGGTAAATTTCAATTTGTTCGAAGTGCTATATCCAAAGTAATATTTTCGGTGACCAAGGAAACACGCCCCATACTGAAAGTTACACGTACGTACGTTTTTAGAATTTTACTTAAACACTGATCTCAAATTCAAACTTATTCTCTGGGTTGTTTCCACTGCCATTGAAGTTGTTGTTGTAGTGGTTGTAGTCGTTGGTTCCAAGAGACAATGAAAACTCAAGTTTAAATCCCGAAAGAAGCCATCTTCGTAAATTTGAAATGTGCCTATTTATGGGTGTATCAAGGACCAAACAATTATGTTGCAGACTAGGCATAACTTAGGCCAGGACCGTCTGAATCGGTCTCTTTTCTTTTGTGGCGAAATTTTCCCCTTTTGAGCAGTGTCATTGGTCAAAAGTGGAGAAATTTCGACGGATTATTTTTGGCCACAAAAGAAAAGAGACCGATTCAGACGGTGCCCGTAGGCCATATAAATCGGTTTACCGGGTGAAGCGGATTTTCTGTTTTTTTTTGTCAGATTAGAACAGAAATAAATAATTCGTGGCCCATAAATTATGGACCATAATGTATTCGAAAAAAATTGCCTAATGACTTGTGCCGAAATCAGAGTGTCCAGAATGGGTTAATCTAGTGTAAAATTTTTGTTTGGTTTTACTTTGGAAGTGGCAAATATTGAACATGTTGAATACACCAATCTTCATACTTTGTTTCTTTGTCGATTAGGCACCTCTGTGACTCAAAGTCTNTTTTGTGGCGAAATTTTCCCCATTTGAGCAGTATCATTGCCAATGACTCATTGGTTAAAAGTTGAGAAATTTCGACGGATTATTTTTCGCCACAAAAGAAAAGAGACCGATTAAGACGGTGCCCGTAGGCTATATAAATCGGTTTACCGGGTAAAGCGGGTTTTTTGTCAGATTAGAACAGAAATAAATAATTCGTGGCCCATAATTTATGGGCCATAATGTATTCGAAAAAAAATTGCCTAATGCCTTGTGCCGAAATCAGAGTGTCTAGAATGGGCTAATCTAGTGTAAAATTTTTGTTCGGTTTTACTTTGGAAGTGGCAAATATTGAACATGTTGAATACACCAATCTTCATACATTGTTTCTTTGTCGATTAGGCACCTCTGTGACTCAAAGTCTCCCGAACTGCGATAAAGTTGATCAGCCGTGTTAAATGTAGTGTTCGTGGGATGAATTAACCAACGGAGTTTGTACGGTATGGGGTAAAATAAAGTATTTGCCGTTTTTAGTTTTTAAGCATATCATAATACCAACATTGAGAAAGTGGTTAAGACTTTTTTGTACCCCGTACTATAATCGATTTCGAGCTTTGTGATTGACCACACACCATCCGACCGGCGGTAAACTTCGTGGTTCCATCCGTATCCACCACATTCCTGTTTGTTTGGTTTTTAAATATACGCCCTAATCAATTATATTTACATGTTAGCTAAATCGTGATCCATATAAATAATGTGTGTTAACTTGAATGCAAATCTGGTGGTGTAATANCTTATCAATTTCAAAAACACAAACTTTGATTTGAAATAGTCAAATAATACGTGTGGTCGTCGGCATGCTTCTTTCTTCTGTAATTGTGCCTGAAATTTAAGTTTCATAATTTTTATGTTCAATTTTTCGAAAAAATGGCCCATATTACATGAAGATGTGCGTGAATTTAGTCCCATAAAAGAGCAGCTCCCTGAGTCGGGTTTGACAGTGCTTGTCTAACCCGTTTCAGGACAAAGCAGCCCCTCGAAGCGGCGGGAAGTGCGCGTGTAACTGGTTTTTAATAATACAGGGTTTTTCAAATGTGCACATTAAAAAGTAAAGGTCAAAAAGCCCATAGACTATGGGCCATAGTACACTGAAATCTAAAATAACTAACCAAATATTCATTAGTTTGTCCGTTTAACAATAATGAGTAATGTCCATTTGCAGAATTGCCAAAGTCTAACTTGAAAAATGAACAACAAGTGTTGTATGCCGATGTAGTTGCCGGTTGGGTTGGTGACGGTTTTATGAAAATTTGTGTCGTATTTTGTATGTAATCGGAAAATTTTGAAATCTTCGTGTACACTCCATAGCCACTCCCACACGGTTTTGGTCCAAATGATACGACTCCAAAAACATTCCATATGTCTGAATTATTTTCTCGACACATCAAAGGCCCGCCTAAACAATGTTCAAAACAATTTAACACGAATTACAGGCAGCGCGGGGAGTTGTTTGCGTGGGTAAAGGACGTTAGCCAATAGGAGGCGCCTATTCAAAAGCATGAGCCAATAGGCGCGCCTGTAATTCAGTCACAGGACGCTCCGCGCCTACGGCGCTGGCGCCTGTAACTGCATAGTCTTTACACAAAATATTTATTAATATATAACGTTCGATTTAGAACGTGAATCACGCTGCATGATTTTCGGACTTTAACAGTCATTGTGGGTATCTAGCTACAGGGTGAGGGAATATAGATGCTAATCCGTTTTTTGGTGAGTTATATTCGCTCAGCGTAATCGCGAACCAAAAACGGATTAACATCTATATTCCCTCACCCTGTACCCATCTTTCCTTTAAGTTCAAAATAAAAAAAGAGCACCATTGTTGATAATGCGGAACGGACGACAGATTACTAATTCGAGGTTAAATCGGTTTTAGTTGGAATATTAATAGAAAGATAGGTCCAATCTGATAGGACTCGAAAACCTGATTATAATGAGAAAATGCAATTCGTTTTTATCGAACTCTAGCATTATAAAACACAAAAGCGGGTAGCTACCGAAAATGTCGCTGAACAAAGAAAAAGGGAACCAGCAGAAGGTACAGTCCCTTGTAGGTCGTAATTAGAAGAACAATGATCCTGAATCACCCACGCAAGAGTCAACTTTTCCAACAGTCCCAGCACAAAAATAAGAATCTGCCCCTTTGTTTTCGAGCATAGCAGGAATCATTGCGTTCTTTCTGAGACACTCCTCTTTTGACACCGTTTTAATTGGAGCATGGTTAAGCGCATAATTCCATTTACTAGGATTCTCGGATATTCTACCGTACCCTGCAACGGAAATACAATAGCTCGGATGTCGTTTATGTAAAATATGTGGTCAGAATTTTAAATTTTGAATTCAACATTTCAAAACTCGTTTCAGAAATAACTTAAATAGGACGCACGGTAAAATTGGATGCAGAGGCGTCGGCCGCCCGTGCGGAGTGGGGGAAAAACACGTTTAGTACTTTCGCGACCACACCATTTGGTCGCGAATTGTTGTTCAAAATATGGTGTTTTGGGTGAGGTTTCGCGGCCACTGTTTTTAGGTAGGAAAAAAATGGTCGTGAAAGTACCGTTCACCGCCCTGCGTCCATAAAAACTTTTTTGGCAAATTTTATGATCGAAGTCACCGTCGCGACAATAATTAACCGTGTAGTTCTCATTTTATCGGATTTTTTGATAATAAACTTCGAATTTGACAAAAACTATTAGTAAAATCGTGCTCCTTGTGTCACTACGATTAGATTGGTATATTTTTGAAGTAATCAGATTTAAAAAAATTGTCCTAGGCCGAGAAGGCATTCAGAATAATCTGAGTTTACGTTTGGCAGATTAATAAATCCGAATTCGAAAACAATTTCGTGAAAAAGTTGTCGTTTCCCATACAGTATGGGCCATACTAATCGGGCCATTGAGATAATAAATGTATAAGTTTTTTTCAATACAACAAACGACCCTTATTTAGCAACCCCCCTTGTATAATAAATTGTTTGGACTCCAAAACAACATTGATTATAGTAGATTTACATCATGTAATTTCCATTTTGTATATTCCCTGACCTGCTATGTAGCATTCGGACTTTTCGTTAATTTCTGTTTCACGTAGACTATTAATGCACACAGGCAAAACCTTCCTCTCATGTTGAAGTTTTCTCCGGCCATTTATATGAAGATGTGGATAAAATAGCATTTCTCCTTTGGTCAAAATTCTGGGTACCTTGGCCACTTTTAATAATGATAAATCGTTTATTTCAATGCCTCGAAAGTGCGCCGAATCTGGATGCAAATGGAGTGAAATTACGCGATAGAACGTGGCATGCTTCGGATTGATAATCTGTATTTTTGATCAACAATTAGGATTAGAAAGTTTCAGAAGCTTCGAATAAAGCTGGGAACGGGAAAAATTACCTATCACCTACCGTTAATAAACCGTTCATCATCAGCTGTTTCACATCCCAATGTTTTATTTTTCCGGTGTGCAATGTTTCATTCTGTATATTAACTCCCAGGGGGAAGTGCGTGTAGATAAATACACGACTTGTTTTTTTTTGTCGATTTAAGGCATATGGAGGCCCCGTAGGTCAAAACCAGTATTGCTGACCCCCTTAACTTTTTGAAAAAAATCCATTGACGGTATTTTTTTTTGTGTAGGTTGGAGATTTCAAACAGCGCTCTAGGGGGCTCTGGTGGCCCAAATCAATTTCTGAATAGTCAGATCGACGTAGTTTGACGAGCTCTACAACTTGGCTTTACCAGTTTTTTTGAATTATTGCGAATTATTGTGATTTTTTTAAGTGCGTGTTTATATACACACATTTCCCCCTACGGGTTCCCAAAAACTCCTTCCCCCTGAGAGTTAACATTTAATTAATACCTGTGTAGTACACAGTGTGTAGATGTGCGTTTTTATAACGCTACGACTCGGAGTGAATGATCATGGCCCATGATTCATGGCAAAAACAACAACACTGAGATGTTCTAGAATATAAAATAGAATGATATGCGCTCATTTATGACAGACGATCGGTATGTATAAAACATATGGTCACATATTTTTAGGTAAACCGTCATTATATCAAATCCTTATCTTAAACCATGAATAATAAGAATACGATTATAATTAACAACATTTCTAAAGCAATGAGCAGCGCTTAATATCCATTCTTTTAATTAGAGTTAAATAAATTTATTATTTCGAATTCAGTCCCTGCTTCAAAAGTGTTACAAAACACCTAAAAGCGTACAAAATGACGTCATGATTCAAAAGCATTCCTAAAAAGTAAACTTAAAAAGTAAGACTTTTTCAGAAACATGTTTAAAATTGTACGTCCTTTAGAGGTATGCTGCATACCGTATGCTTAAATAAAGAATGGACCAAAAAACTACTAAGATAAAAAACGGCCCAAAAGGGTCACGAAATGAGGTCATGGCCCAAAATCGTTACAATTTTTGAGCCACAAATTATAACGCTTTTTGAATTCATTTTTATCATATTTTTAAAACTTACACATATGATGAAGTTGGAGTCAGAGATAATAAATTGTAATTCACAAATTTTAAATAAACAAAATAAAAATAAAGGCAAGTTGTTGCGCTAGAGAGCATTTCTCTTCGTAAAAAGACCTACGTGGTAAAATATGTTGCCAAGGTCCAAAATGTGTGTCTTTTATTAATGTCTTTTTTAACGTCGTTTATTTTCTTTACGTCTTTTATTTTACGTCTCTTATTTTTTTTTAAGTCATTTATCTTTACGTCTTTTTTACGTGTTTTATTTTTACGTCTTTAATTTTTTTAAACGTCTTTTTTATTTTTTTTTAAATTCGTTATCTAAAGTTTTTATTTCTAAAAATATATGTCCGGTGTACTATAACTGGTTAAAAATTGGAATCCCTATCTAAAAAATACGTAAAAAGGTACGGTGCACCTTTTTTATGATCAAAGCTGTTTATAAAATAAAAATGCCAAAATAGCGTTTTTCTAACTCTGCTTGTGAAATAAATGCCCCGGTGCATAATTCTTCTCTAAAACCGCGAGTTATCCGAATGAATACAATCCAAGGCCAGTCAGGTTCTAGACTCATTCTGCCACCAAATATTTTGGTGGCTTGAGTTTGCCAGGGCGACCGCCCACACTGGCTAAGATTGTGACCACTTTTATGTACAGCATTCTTAGCTGAAACAAAATTTATGGAGATATAAAATAAAAACAAAAAAATATAAAAAATGATTTTCATAATAGACGTCGTCGTTCAATGAAAGTGGGAAAATTAGATGCTCCCACCAACCGTACATAAACTTACTGGAACGGAAATTCCCACTAAATTTACTTTAGAAAACGCTAAATGAGTCATATTTAAAACAAATGTTTTATGCGAGATTACTGGAAAAATGATCCCATAAGAGCACGATCGGGAAAACCTGTCCGATAACATAGCATGGATATGCCTACGCACTGCGCCGTTATGCTTTTTTCGAAGCGTTGTTTGGTGCAAGGGTTTATGCCAAACTAGCATCTACATCAGTTAAAAACAACCTTAGTACAGTCCTTACTCTCATTACGGACGCTTTTTGTCAAAAATGTCTCCAAAACAGTCGAAAAATGGACACTTTATGACAATTCGGGCGCTATTTTTGAGAACCAAAAACGTCCGTATTGGAAGTAAGTACTGTATAACTAAGTTAGTAATTCAGTTTTACTATTGAAAATAATTAAAAAATTGAAGCGCAATTAAAACGCAAATCTGTAAAAAATTCCAGATTTATTCTAAAATGAGAAATTGACGAAACCAAAAAAATGCTAATTTGCAAAAAAAAGTTCAACAGAATTGTGAAAAAAATGTCGAAAAAAAAAACAGTAAAAGCATTTCAAGAATAAAAAAAGCAAAAAAAAAAACGCTTCGAGCTGCGTCAGTGACACCGTTGCAGAAGCGCTGAGTACGTACTTAACGAACCGTAACGTCGCGAGGATTTCAACATAAAAAATTAATACCGCTTTTTATGTTTTTTTCCCCGTGTGTTTCCTTTATAATTCAGTGAGCACGGGCCGAGTGGATGGTCCAATGGGCGCCCTGCAAAATCTAAAGCGCGTCACCCATTGGCTCATCTGCCTACACAGGCCTGGGGGCCTCGCGATTGGTCCGGCGCAGGTCCCACGTGAGTCATGGATTTTTCTCGATTCTAGGGTTTTCTAGGGGTTTTACCCGGGCCGGTTTGAAAAATGTGCAATTATGCACAGCTGGGGCGGCGCGATCACGTCGGTGAATCGGGTTTACATGGGTTAGTGGGGGTGGGCGGCGTCGTTTGTTGATGCGTAGGCGTGTGTTGGGTGTGGGTTTCGGGTTTCGTTGGATCTCTTTGGGTGTTTCATTTCTCGCCCTGCTTTTCATTTGTTGGTTTAGTTCGGCGAATAGGAGGGAATCTAAGGAGAGAACGATGTAAGAATAAAGAGAAACGATTGGAAGACAACGACCAATCACATCCAAACCGGAACAGCCACTCATCATGACCACATACCCCACTCAGCCAATTATAACCACCCCATTAGCAGCGCATTAACCCCAGCACTATTTTTTTTTCATTAAATTCCGCGCATGCCTAACCCCACCGGTGTTGTGTGAGAGAGAAGCCGTCAGTTGTCTTCATTTTTTTTTGTTATTCGCTAGAGGCTTTTTTTAATGGGACCGAAGTTATAATGGGCCAGGCGGACACTAGGTCGGGTATTTACCAACTGGACTAGTACACGGTGCAGTTAGAATTAAGCCGGCACAAAGTACAAATATTATCATATAGAAATGCACATGCTTTTCACACGAAATCGACCAATTCCCCTAAATTCAAATTAAAAAAAAAATTTTTTTCGCAGAGATTCTACTAATTTTTAACTAAATAAAAGTAACAGAGTTTAGCTTGTAATGGTACCAGCTGGGTATAGCTAGGATATAAAGGAAAGTAATAACGTTTTTAGTGGGTACTTACTAAGTACTACTTAGAATAAAAAACATGTCGAAAAACGTACTAATCGTACTTTTTACAAGTTCAAGCGGTTCAATTGAAACGCTTTTTTTTCGGAGAATCTAAAACTGATCGTCAACAGCGCTTTGTACCTTATACCAGAGGTCGGCATATTCGATTTTTTTCTTCTTACCTGCCCGAGTTTGTTACCCGCGGGAAAACACGGATAATAAAGCCGGGTAATACCCGAGTTTACCCGAGTGCCGACCTCTGCCTTATACCGTATGGGCGAATAATAGTTTCAGCTTTCCCCCAAAACACTGAAATCTATATCAATTGCACTGAAGACTTTTGTATAAAAAGTACAATTGGTATATTTATCGACAATTAGTTCGTAATTCAAGGTATTCAAAAAAAAAAGTATTTAGTATTTAGTGGATTAAACAGAAAGGGGTTAAACAATAAAAGGGGATTGGTATACTTCAGGTGAAAAATGTGCTCATTAAGCGTCGTTTTTTGAAAATATGTGCCTAATGAGTATCAATAATTTTCCGTGAGAAGTCTGTAACAGCCCCTTACTTGAATCTCGGTCTCCTTAAAAACCTCCTTATTGCTTTGGTATACAAATATAATACATTTGCGTATTTAGGTCTGAGTCGCAACAGACGCAGTATGCAATTGCACAAACCACTCAGCCACTTCAACTGGTTACACTATCCGGCAATCAAATAGTGGGCAATAGTGGACAACAGGTAAATTGATATTTTAAATGTTTGATCGAATATTTTACGCTAATATTTTGTTGCTCCATTTAATCGGGGCTCAAAATTGTCTGTTGTTTTAAAGTTTGTGAAAATTAGATTTTGAGGCGCCACTGACGTGACGGAAAATACAAAAAAAAATAAAATCGTTAATCTTATTTACTTTTCACAGATTCAACTTATTCAAACGGGTTCTGGATTTAATGTTGGCAATGGACAACAAATCATCACGCTTGGTGGTAATTCAAATGCTAAAGAAGGGGTAAGTCAATACTGATTTTTACATAACAGTTCATGGGTTGGTGGTTATAAGGTCAGTTATTTGGGCCACTTATCTTATCGTAAGATCAGTGTTTTTAGGTAAAGCGTTAATTTTTATAAGAACCAAAAATATATCTTTTAGTAGTTTGTCTTTTTTATTCTATTTTAATTTAGAATAGAAAAAAATACCCTTGCCGATCATCGTAATTTACCCACAGTCATAAGACATTTCCTGAAATAGAACTTCGATAATAAAAATAATAACTGGTCAACTTTTACATTTCATTCGAATTTCCCTAAATTAAAACTCGGAGAAAACCATAGAGTCCGAAAATAATTTCATGAGCTGGATTTAGAAATTCTGGATTTAGAAATTCTAAATCCAGCTCATGAAATTATTTTCGAATGAAATGTAAAAGTTGACCAAATATTATTTTTATTATCGGAGTTCTATTTCAGGAAATGTCTTATGACTGTGGGTATATTACGATGATCGGCTAGGGTATTTTTTTTCTTCTCAGAATTGCTGAAAACCAACCGGTTATCCCCTCATAAAAGTGCTGTAGAAATACAATGTATTTAATACATGTATACTATATGTAAAACTTTTTGTTTCAGAATTCAAGTCAAGAGTCCGGGTTAGTCATCCAAAATGCTGATGGAACAAGTCAGATCGTGCAAATGGCCTCAATCCCCACGATGCCCCAGGGTGGCCAGGTTGTTATGGTATGTTTTGACATTTCTCGTTTAGTACGTTTTTTATATTCATGATTATAGATGATACCGAATCCGGTCAATAACACACAAAATGTTATCAAATCACAACCCGAGGTGGCAGAAGAAGAACCCTTATATGTTAACGCCAAACAGGTAATAAAATTTTGCAAGGAGTCGATAAAATGTTACCGTGATCGTCAATAATTAAAGATGGGAATGACCCTGCTCGCTGAAAAGTTGGGACTCAGAGATGAAGTCATTTCTGTTGAAATACCCTATCACATAAGCCTTTTGGACCGTTATAAGGTCAAGTCAGTTTTTTTGGCTCTAAGGTCGAGGTTTCGAAAAAAAATCTTCTGAGTCATTTGTTTCTAAGCTTTTTTAGCTTCTATAGTTAACCACATTATATGTAGTATAATCGAATACTAAAACGAAGAAAGGCGCGAGGAAAACTGGAAGCGGCTGGTTTACTCCCAAAAGAACGCAAAAAGTACCTTCATGAATCGAGACACAAGTAAGTTTTTAACCTACAAACCCCAACATGTCTGCACGAGCGTTTATTGCCAATAATCAAACTTGAAACTTGTACCGATATAATTTCAGGAACCCACGATATGAATTTATTATGTGTCAAAGCCCAAAAGTTGCCCATTTTTATTTTAGCAAATAAATAGAACAGGGAAACTGCGCCGTATTATTTTCTAGAATAAAAAAACGGAAACTTTTGGGCTTTGACGTATAATAGTTTAGACTAAGGTATTTTACAAATGCATTTTAGCTCAGTTCAAGATATAAGGTCTTTTTTAATGACTGGTGTCTTATAACCGCCCCTGTAATAATTATTGTATTAGACACGCAATGGCTCGCCAACGTGGCGAGGGCGGTCGATTCCATTCCGGTCAAGAGGCAATGGAGAATGGCGGAGAAGAACGAGGTAGTTAATTGTATTTCCTAAAACACCAAACAGAAATAATACCAAAAAATTAGATATGCGACAGCTCCAGAACAGCTATGGCAGTGGACGGTTGCTTCTCAACAACGCTCCAACTCATAATATTGAATCGGTAAGCAACCTTTTTAGAGATTTAAAAATATGCGTTATTTCAGCGAGGGGTTACGTGTAATACCTGATAGTTACCAATGATAGGGTAAACGCAATTTGGATCCTTGTTAAACTTAGTTACAAGTTTTTAACTTTGATCCGGTTCAGCTCGGGAAATTAACCATAGTCGGGTAGAGTAAATCTTGGGTAATTACCAATGGTAGGATATTACCCGTCGGTACGGACACTCGGGTAGGTTACAAAAAATATTTTTGGTGGACTTCTGGTCACATAACGGGGTGTCAACTCTGCGTGCGCGAGCAGTTTAAAAAATTATTTAGCAGGTTAACCGTCAGCCGCAGCGAATGGCGGAGAGTACTCATTTACAAATGGTGGCAAGTAGTAGCTCATTCCGGACGGGCGCTACAGCCGGACAGATTATTCAGACAACATCTGGCCAGACCATTCAGCTAGACGGCCAAACTCTTCAAATGATTGGACAAAATGGCAAAATATTCACTCAGGGCAATAATAATACCCATTTTGTTACGCTACAGGTAATTTAGCATTTCATTTCTTCAAAAATTTAAATGTACCTGACAAAAAAATATAGGTTGGTCAATAGTCGGTTTTATTTGGTTCATAGAATAGCCAATAGTCGCATTATTTCTTAAGAATTCTTTAGTGGTGTCATTTATGTAATTCTGTTTTTTTTTTCAAAGACCCTAAAATCGGGAGATACCTGGGGTCCAGTGGTTTAGCAATAATAAAAAACATTTTGAAACTCAAATATATAATATGACATCTCTAAACTACCAATATGATCCCGTCAGGGTCATATCCAACAGTAGAAGTTTTCTCTTATATTTACCGTCCCCACCAATTTAACAGGTATCTTGAAATCTTAGAATCGAACCCGTTAACTAGGTAGGGACTGTATAGTTCTTACGCTGATTTCGAATATATACGTTTTATAGCTTGAATGTTGAAATTTGATCCCATTTTGGCACATAAAGGGGTTAAATTTCGACACTTTAAATTGAGGAATTTACACGACACGTTACATTAATTATTTTATTTAGGAAGTTCCAGTTACCAAAGATGAAAGTAGACAGAATCAAGATATGTTATGATCATTTAACGATGCACCAATTAAATTCACCTATCTTACAAAAATATGTATTTTCTTTTCCCCCAGAGGTGGTCCATTCAATTTGCAATTTTTTTCACGTATTTTTTTAACGTTTTTGACGTATTTTTTGACGTTGTATATTCTTATCTCGTTCATGCATCAATTGGCAAAAATTGTAAATTTTTTTTCGTTTTTGGGTCATTTTCAAATGAAAATGATAGATGTAATTATTAACTCTCATTGGTTTAAAATTATACAAAATTTTGTCGGAAGTGGTCGCTGTAAAAAATATTTAAAGAGAGACGTCCAAGTAAGTCCATATTAAAGGTTTTGATATTTTGGGCCAAGTACAGCTTAGACCCAAAGCTAAAAAATCTTTTGGACGCCGCTTTTTACCATATTTTTTTTATTTGATAATACCATAATTTTTTCGGTATATATCAGGTTTTTACACTTTTTTTTGCACATTATATCTAACTTACGTCAATAATATTTTGAACTACGAGTTAATTACAGCTATAATTTTCAGCATATTTTTGTTCTCTTCCCAATCACCTTATTTATTATTTTGACACGTTTTTTATGTTTGATACAATACATGCTACTCAGTTATATTTTAGCGTTCTGAAATTTTTTGGGCAATTAGTACTTCAGAAGGCGCTAGTTTATTTTTGGCTACGTTCATTTTAAAATTGAAAGTGTCGTACATTTCCGGGCTTATCGAAATGTAATTCAATTTTTTTTGCTAGTGTATAATAATGTCTTATCTACGAAGCTTGCAGATAATATGTATTATACACTAGCAAAAAAAAATTGAATGTGTACTTAATTTGAGCACGTATATTTTTACATATGTGTTTTTTTTAGGCACAACGGCTTGAATTAGGAACAATTGATTAAGGATCTTAGTATTCATTAGGGATGGACGCTAAGATACCCATACCGGTAAGGTTAAGATTTTTTAAATAGATAAGTTAAGCTATTTTTGGGAAAAATTCCCAATAGCGTAGTTTATTCTAAAATTAAGTTCGGTTAATCATGTGTATTTATATGGTTAACCAACTTGATGGTTAAGATTTTAAACTTTATATGATTATTTTCAAACTTTATATGGTTAACCAACTTGACTAGGAGCATATCTATCATTTACCAAACATTGCAGTTTTAAAAATTCTCTCATACTTAGAGGGATACAGGGGGTTGGTTTAGGTCTGACGGTTTAACCTCGGACAGATTTCGTAGCAATAATCTGCTCGGTTTAAGATCAAGGCAGTTTTTAGTGTCAAGCTATTTTAGAACGTATAACTAGACACTTTACTTTAACCCCTGTAGAGCTACTGGTGACTGTTGAGTTTTTTTAGGCGCCTTCTGTTTAGCCCGCTTTGCGGTAATTAGCCCTACTTAATTATTGGGTTAGCCACGCACAACTTTTCAATCGTGCTGCGGGGCCTGCTCAGTGATGAGATTGGTTGGATGCTTCTTGTTTTTCCCTTATCATACTACGTTAATTGTAGATTTTAACCAATCACAGCCCATTTTTATAACTTAGCGATTACATTTCTTTCTAATCTGCACTGGTCGAATAATTAAGACTTGCGTGTTTACGTGACCTTTAAAATCGAGCGTTTAGGCGTGGCCAGGCTAGAAATAAATACAATTATGTCTGCTCGATGAATGTCATTTCTCCTTTCGGCACCGGTTGAACTTGAATAAACTACAATTCGTACTGAAATTGTTACTAAAGACTAAAGAGTCTTTTTTTTTTGTAGCGAAATCCACGCGGTGTCCCAATCCACTAAAAAGATATGAGACGGCTGATATTATTACATATTATATCTTGCTAATGGATTGGGACACCAAGTGGATTCTGCTACAGAACGACTATAGTAATGATGTGTTATTCCTTACCATGCGTTTACGCGATTATTTTAATACCGGAAATAGATCGATTTTGTTCCAGAAATTAGACTCAAGTCGCATTTGATCGTTGAATGTTATGTGTAACATTATTTTTCGGTATTCAAATATTGTGAGTTATACGAATTACACTTAAAAATAACCCAATCGGTGCCCCTACTTTCATGTTTCAACATGTAAAAATGCTTTTCGTGAGAATGTTATATTTGGTCACTACTTTAATTGGGCGCCATTTCCTTTCGGCTAAAAAAATGCATGATGAATTATTTTAAATTCTGTCATTATTTTATTTTACTTTCTCCCGAATTGATTGGTGCCTTTCATTGTTGTTTAACTGTACCAGCTGGCGATTATAGCAAATACCTATAAGTGTCAACATTAGACTTTAGTCGACTTATATTGCACAAGATTAGTTTCCTTTGTTTTGCCATTCTTACTGCCATTTTGACCAAACATTTTTTTTTTCAAAAAATAAACTCAAAAAAATAAATAGTTATTTGTTATCCTTTCAATGTTGCCGATTACAGAAAAAAAGACTCAAGTTCCAATTTTACTTTTATCGAGAAATAAGTCCTTACTCATTTATCGGACGATTGTTCCTTTTTCGGCCAAAATGGGGCCATTCTAATAGAAATAGACCTTTTTGTGACGATGCTCCTTTATCGAACGCTATTTTCGAGAAACCAAAACGTCCGATAAATGAGTAAGGAATGTAGCTATTTTTAACCGGTTAGATTCATCTGGCTGTTTCAGAACCTGGCTCATGATGCTACTACAGTATGAGGTATTATAGCGCGCTTATCGCTTTTCTAGTTTTTGAGAAAGCGAGACGTACGTTATTTTACTTCATACTGTATGAAGCCTTATTTATGATTTCACGGGGTTTGGTTATAAGGCGTGCAGTTCTGACCGTTATAACATATAAGGCCAAGTCAGTTTTTTGCAACAAGGTCAATGATTTTTTGCGTTTTAGGCCCGAGATTTGGTCCGTTTAAAAGTCTTTTTTGAAACCAGGGCCAAATCAAAAGCATGTTTTTTTGGAAAAAACTTTAAACTTATATCTTTTTATGCTTTTGGGAAAAAATCTTTAAAATCAGGTCTTTTTACGCTTTTTGGATGAAGACCTACCCATTCAGGGACGTTAATCTTATGGCGGATGCTTTTTTCAAGAACCGAAAACGTTTCTTGTGTCTACATATAGAAAAAACAATAAATTTCGCAATTTAAATATACTTTGTTTTTAAGAGAAATGGATCCATTAGAATTTGGCTCCGAGGACGTGGCGGCGGTCGGACACCCTGTTATTTGTGTCGTTCATTTGGCATTCCGCGTTTCTGCTCTATTTATTTATTTCTTTGGCTCTGTTGTAAGTCTTACATGTGATCATTTTTTCGTTTGTTATAAGGTCACATGAGTCACTAACATGTAAAGAATCGTTGTACTAAAATAATAGGATTGGTGGGCCCTTTCATGGGATCTGTTGGGAAAACTCACGTGTCTTTCAATTTGATAAAAAAACATAAGACTGTAGAGGAATCCCCCTTTAATTTATCGGCAAATTTCCCTTTATTCATATGAGAAGAGCTTCGATACAAATTTATTTCCGTTGGTTGTTAAGCCATTTATTTTATTACGGTATCGAATAACGCAGCCCATAAATTTAAACTCATAAGATCTTTTTAGATGTGACCTTATAGCCACCGTGTCCTACCACCCTGTGAGAATTAACAGGGAATTTCCTCCTTGTTTCCACCATTCATGAAAACTAACGAGAGATTTTTTAAGGTTTTCCAAATCCCATTCGTTACGTGCTTTGTTTGTATTCTTCTTTGCCTTGCCGCTGATTTTTGGGTGGTTAAAAATGTTACCGGTCGATTTCTGGTCGGTCTTCGTTGGCGGAATAATATAAATATGCAAACTGGCGAATCAAATTGGGTTTATGAGTCCAGAAGTCAAGGTTTGAAAGTAGTCCTAATATCTATCCAGAATAGCGTTTCCGGGAAAATCACAAATTTTAAGTTTTGTACACGAAACAAGTCTTTTTTTAAATGGCGTTCATTTGTACATCTGATTTAATTAAAAAAGGGTCTCATTTTCTGAAAAATTGGTTTGTTGTTTTTGTTGTAAAAATGTACTATTTTGTCGGAAAAAAGGGTCTCAAAATTGGTGTTATTTTTTTGAAAAAAATGTTTCATTTTTATAGACTAAAAAAAGACTTTTTTGGAAAAAAAGGGTCTCATTTTTCATGGAAAAAAAGTTTTGTTTTTCAGTAAACATAGGTTTTATGAAAGTCTCTTATAGAAGCGATGTTGATGGGATTAAAGACTGTAATAACTTTTTAATAGAGGGATTCAAAAGAAAGCCTGTGCTGCCAAAAGAATTCCGCGTGTTTTGGGGTGGTTTGATTATCTGTCCATTCTTTTGGTTCTTGTTCTCCGTCAGCTGCCTTTTTACGATGAAGGTAGGAAAAACTATATTGAAGATATTTTTGTGTTTACTATATTGGAAATCCATACGGCCCATAATTTATTAGAAATCAAAACCAGATGCGTTATTAATAACTTATAGGGGGGTCTAGTTATAAGGTCACAAGGTGTGACCGTTAATTGGTCGAGTCAGTTTTTTAGCACTCAGGTCAAGTCAGCTTTTTTTGAGAAGCATGTTTTTTGGGAAAATTTTTAAAAACATGTGTTTTACGCGTTTTCTGAAGACCTCCCCTAAATTTTGGTGTTAATTACCGTTCAGCGTATAATAAGACGTTTCTGGCATTCATTTCTACAAGCCGCTCATTATCCATATGGACCAAAAAGTCGTCATTTATGAAAAAATGGTTAAAACATGATTTATAGCCGGTGTGGTTGGTCGTTTGTTTAACCGGACTTGGTTTTAACGGCGCAAATTTATATGGTTATGTTCGATGTAAAATGGGTGGCGTGGATGCCATTAAAAATTACGCAAACAACTTTCTTGGCAAGCAAGTTCTCACCAGGTACATCGATTCAATTATAATTTTAAAAGTTTGAAAACTGAGTTTATTCTTGTAATGTATGAATTCCAAAATTTTCAAAGACACATCAATTTATTTCCTAATCGAAGCCGTCCCGCGGGTAAACTTGGGTCAGACCCGAACTTAATGGACATTGCCTTACCATAATTGACCCGAATTTAACATAAACGGATAAATTAAAAAAAAATCACCAAAGTTTGATTTATTTTCGGTAATATTTTACTCACTTTCAAAATAAGTTGACCTGAAACGGTTAGTCTATAAAAACTCCAATTATAAAAAAAAACATTATAGATTATTGGGGTCGGTTGGATCAACAACGGCAGCAGCTCAGTCGGCATAAAATCCATGCCAGAGAAAGTCGCGGTGAAAGTGTTAGTTTAAGTATCATTCGAATGTGCTTATTCTAGCATAATTTAGCCGGCTGAGACCAGTTGGCCAATCACAATCATGCGCTGCCCAAAAACCGCCCGAAAAAAAACTGTTCATCAGAATTTCAACGAAATATATATATATATTTATATAGAAAATAATCCATATCTGTTATTGACCTTTCTGTACCCATTTTAGTTCCGATTTTGCCTTTGGTAGTTTTTTTCAGACAAGATAAAATATAGAGTTCGAAAATACGATTTAAGTAGGCCCGATTTTGTGGGAGGCTATTTGGATCAATTAAATGGTTAATTTCACGGAACATTTATTATAAGTCAAGGAAAAAAAAATGCAACTTTTTATTCTAGACAATTAATACAACCAAAAAAAGTATTACATATTTAATGAATATTATTCATATACTTATTCATAGAACTACAATTATTCCATCTTTATTTTTCTTTCTATAACAGATAAGTTGCAACTTTTCTTGTGAGACATAACAGGGATACCACATGAAATGTGCACTACTTTCGCTATATAAAGGAATCTTCATTTTTGGGCTAAAAAGCCTGTGATGAAGGTAACGTAAAAATTAGTATTTGATAAAACGCGTAGGTTAGATCATAAATCTTAATACTTAAAGCCTTTACCTCCTCCATACTCTTCCATTGTTATCGTTTTATTTGATAATTTAGTGAACATTTCATTTGATATCCCGGTTTATTTAGGGTTCTAGAATATTTCAATTAGTTATCATATCAGTTATCTATGTTTTATTGGAACCAGTTTATTTGAAAAGGGTAAATTTGGAATGGTGACCCTTAGCTTCTCCCAACTGATCGTTCTCCCAAATACACAGGTTTTATATGTTCTAGAAAAAAACTACCGTTCAGTATTTTTCCGTGCAATATATTTGTGGTTCTATAGAAATACGTTTATCGTAGAGAAATATTTAAAAATAAACAATAATCAAGCAACTTATGTAAACTTTATTAACGAACATGTTTTACGTTGTTAATCAATTTTGGCTCTAAAACGTTCTATTTTATGGGTTTTTGTAAAACATGACAATTGACAATTTACCGAAAATTTTCGGAAAATCAAATACTGTAGTTAAGGGATAAATAAGTGCTTTAAATGACTGAAAGGAAGACAAACCGCATTAAAATAAAGTAATTTCATAAAGGAAATTAATATTATTAGGTTTTAAGATTGATAAAATGGATATTTCTAAAGATGGAATTCGCTCTTTATTGAGTGAAATCATCAAACTGTTGGCTACCCCAGAATATCAGACTCAATTGGAGAAAACCCGACAAACTTCCGCAAATGATGCTGTAGCTCTTCTTCAAAATGTAATTTAAATATAGGGGGTGATTATAATTTATCAGGTCAATGTAGATGTCGGCACCTCTTGGACCGTACCCAGAGTGGACCCATTTTTTAGGGTTGGGTGACCCACGTTGGGTCCAAGTTATATTTTTCCTGGGTCCAATTCGGGTCCAGTAAGGTCTAATTTGGGTGCACTTTTATTACAATTTTTGCCGACCTCTAGGATTTTTTTCTAGACTTTACATTTAATATAGGATTGTTCCTGCAATGAAGATCTAAGAGCGTTTTCTCCATAATATTTAAATATTAAAATGATATTTTATATTTTATGGTATTTTGGACAAATGTGTGTTTTTGAGGAATATTTATAAAATCATGTCTTTTTACACTTTGGAGTCCATAATTTAATTTGGAAAAGGTATTTTCTTGCTCACTAGGAATACGATAATTTTTTTTTCTTGTTTTCGTTTTATAAATGAAAGCCTGATATTATAAGATCAGTGATAATTATTATAATTTACATAATATTTCAAAAACTAGTTTGTGCTAAAAATTAAAACCGATCCAAAACGATTACAGTCCTTAACCATTTATCGGACGTTTTCGGTTCTCGAAAATAGCGTCCGATAAATGAGCATCGTCACAAAAGAGGTCATTTTTTTATTAGAATAACCCCATTTTTACCAAAAAAACGTCCGATAATCATATGAGGATTTTTTATAAATTGAAATAAGTATAATAATATATTCAATGAACATTGTTCATATACTCTGAATTAGAGGATTTTTGTACAATCTGCAAAAAAAAAAAAAACTTCAAAGTCAACCAAGGTCAAGACCAAAATAGACGACCTTTGATTGACCAAACTCGTATTTTATATTTGAAAATTGCGGGTGGTATTTTCTTGATCTATAAATAACATTTTTAGGCTCTTCCAATCATTTCTCGTGCTCAACAGGCCGCATTAACATCTCATGGCATGCCCGGTCAGCAAGCGATTCTAGAATTCAATTTAAAGGTCAGACAGTACGAAAATCAAGATCCACAAATTGGCCAAATGTCGGCTGAAATTCGCAGTTATATTTTACCCCCGCTAAATCAAAGCTGACAAAAAACATCCACCCTTTCACTGCACTATTCTCATTCCAATAAATACTCGAAAATATATACTGTCCCCCACCTTTATGCGAAAAAATCACGTAATTTTTTTTAAAGTCGAACTACCCAAATAAGAGATTATTTTTGAAGACATGTGTATACCAACAATGTAATACAGAGATTGTTGGTTATCAGGTCTGACATTTTGACCGTTATAAGGTCAAGTCTTTTTCCAACATAAATGATGTCATTTTCGGCGTTTTTTTGGGCTAAAAAACCTAACTACCCAAATAAGACACTCTTTTTTCTGCTGAATCTTTGTTTTTTTTAATTGTTGCTTGTTATATGGGTAGGGAACTGTATTTTAACATATTTTGGACACCAGTGATTTTTAAAACTGTATTTTTTCTAGAATGACTTTCGACGAATTGGGCATTTCGCCTTGGCTGCTAAAAACTCTTGCAGATTGTAAATTAGAGAAACCGACTGAGGTCCAATCAGCATGTATCGGGCCAACGCTCGAAGGGCGTGATATTTTGGCTTGTGCAAAAACTGGCTCCGGTAAAACGGCAGCTTTTGCGCTCCCTATTCTAGAGAAGTTGGCAGTCGATCCGTATGGCGTTTTCGCTGTTGTCTTGACACCAACCAGAGAGTTGGCTTCCCAGATTGCCGATCAATTTAAGTCAGGGTACATTTGAAAACATGTGGTAGTTTTATTTTTAGGTTGTACACCTTTTTTAGGTAGTTTATTTTTTGGGCTAATTTGCCATAACGCGGTCTGCGGAAGTCGAGAAAAAAATTTACCGCAATCTATAATTAACCATTATTTTCCAAAACCATTTACAGTCCTTACTCCTTTTTCGGACGTTTTCGGTTCTCGGAAATAGCGTCCGAAAAAGGAGCATCGTCACAAAAAGGATCATTTTTCTATTAGAATGGCCCCATTTTGGACGAAAAAGACGTAAGGATTGTATCTCACTTTAGCTCTGCATAAAACAGACGAAAATTTACCATATTTTTCGTAAACGCCTTTAGTAAACTCGGAAATTTTAATGGTCTAAAAATATGTCTTTTTGTGAATAAGAATAACAAGTGTTCCGTTTTTTTTTGTTTGGCCGTGTTTCTTGTTTGCGAGCTTAAATTTATGACTCCCAGGACTCAAACCCTGATTTTTACCCTAATTGAAGCTATTTGGAACCAACATTAAAGTACGTGTTGAGCTGGTAACTGGTGGTGCTGACCAGACAAAACAAAGTTTACTACTGTCTGATCTGCCCCATATAATCGTCGCCACCCCAGGTCGCCTGGCAGATTTAATCCGCAGCACCGAAATGCGACTAAATAAAGTGAAATTTTTGGTTTTTGACGAGGCCGATCGACTGCTCGACCGGGACGATGGCGACTTTCATGATGACCTTCAAGTTATTATCGAAAAACTGCCGAAAAAACGACAGACTTTGATGTTTTCCGCCACTCTGTCCGAGACAATTTCAGAAGCAAAGGAACAAGTCTAGGGTTCTTTAGATTTTTGGGGATATTTCTCACATATTGTTTGAAATTATATATCAGGTTTATCAAAAGTCAGAAAAAAGTCCATCACGTTTTCAGGGGCGGCTTGATTGAACTTATAAAGTCTAGGATTTTGTGCACTTATAACGTCTTATAAGACATATGGTCTTTTTGACACTAAGGTCTATTTAGAATTTTTTTTAGCATTTGTTATTTCATAGGGTCTTATACCATATGTTCTTTCGGATAAATTCATGTCTTTTAGAATTTTTTTCAAATAAAGTCCTTAAATGCGTATCTATTTTAAAATGGTATTTTTACCCAAGACCTTATAGCCACCCATAATAGGTTTTTTGTAGTTTTTTTCTTTAAGAAATAACAAAAAAATCGATACTCTTTAGCACCCACAATTAGCTTCAAGAGAGCCATTTTTCTGGAAAGCAGCTGGACTGGACGAAAAAACGAGTGATGTTGTCATCATGCCGACTGAACTTGAGCAGCGATATGTTCTGGTGCCCGAAGACGTCAAAGACGGCTACTTGGTGCACTTGGTCAAATTACTTCTAGAAGAAAAAATGAAAGAAACCGAGCAAATGATTATTTTCAGTAAAACATGTAAATCGGTTCAAGTAAGTTAATATCAGTGGGAACTAGAAGGCCGTGGGTTCCATTCCTGCACTCCTTAACTCCTGCACTCCTTAACTCCTGCGCTCCCGACTGTGCCATATGCCACAGTTTTCAGTAGGAGTTATCACCGATTGGGTCTGTACTCGGTTGATATACCAATGAAAATTATTTTTTGTTACTACTTTTTTACAATTATCGGGAAATTGACATCTGGTTACCGGTTTTAAAACGTTTAGTCCTCTTATTATACGCAAAATCTACCGTGTCTAATAATTCCGATAAATATAAAAAGCTAGCTTATCATTTTGGTTTTATAAACTTCCTGGAATAATTAGACATGACTCTTTAGTATCGAGCAGCACTGTCGGAAGCGCAACAGGAGATTAAAACGGGAGCGCAGGTGTTAAGCACTTTTAATCAGGTATAACCTCTTTCTTTAGGTTTTGGGAATGATGTTACAAAAAATAGGGGCTCGAGCAGTTGTGCTTCATTCAATTCTCAAACAAAAGCAACGTTTTGCTGCTTTGGAACAGTTTAAGAGTTCGAAATCGCGAGTCTTGGTTGCTACAGATGTTGCCTCCCGTGGTTTGGATTTACCACATGTTGCAATTGTGGTTAACCACAACGTACCGGGTATGTATGGACCGAGTCTATACTATGATAAATGTTCATTGTTTAAGTTATTTTTTGTTTCTTACAGTTAACGCTTCTTTCTATATAGTCGTGTATTTTTACATTTGATGGGATAGTCTATTTGTTTTTAATAGTTATAAGGTCAAGTCGGTCTTTCAGACCTTGACCTTAGAAAGAACGAGGATTTTTTGGATTTTTATTCGAACAGTTTCCAACAGTTTGATTCAAAAGGTCTTTTTGATTCGCAAAATATTTTTCCCATTTTTTTTAACAGTTTTTCAGACTTAAAAAAATGTTTTTTTGATTTTTTTTCCATTTTCTAATTTTGATTTTTTATTGGAAGTTTTTGAGTTCTTTTTTTAAATTATGATTTTACCTTCAATTTTTGAGTTGGTTATTAGGCCCAATGATCTGTGCGCGTTTTCATAAAACTGAGGATTTATATACTCTTAAGTATTATATCTGAAGGTACTTAAGTATTATATCTGAAGGTGCTCCGCGGAATTATGTCCATCGTGTTGGACGAACGGCTCGAGCAGGAAGAAGCGGAATGTCGATTACCATGATGTCGCCATATGACACCGCACGAGTTTTAGCTATTGAAAAAATTGTAGATTCAAAATTGACCGAATTTCCCCTCGAAGAAGATAAAATCGTCGCTATTTTGTCATGTTGGTTTAACATGTGTTTAAAAATATGTCGACCGAAGCTCTGGCAAAAAACAATTACCGGTTCAATTATACGGTTCAAAATTTCTATATGGAAAGGTCGCTTTTCCATATGGATTTCCAGACAATGCTAAAATAACTCGATGTACAATTAGGGCTGCATATTTTCAAAATTCAAATTAGAAATAAACTTGAATGAACAATGAAACGTCATTTTTGTCAAAGACAATCATGTATGATTTAGAGGTCTACCACAAAAATTACGTTTTATTGTTCATTCAGGTTTATTTCTAGTTTGAATTTTGAGAATGTGCAGCCCTAATGGTACATCGAGTTATTTTGCAAATTATCTTTCCCGTACTTTTAACCACAATTTTGATAAAAAAAATAAGTTTGTTAAACCATTGAGTAGACACAAGTACAAGTAATGAAACGGGAAGCGGAAATGCAGCTTGAAAAGAATAAGTTTGGCGAAAAACGAAAGATTAACCGAATTAAGGACGGATCGATACGGAAGCAAATTGCCATGTCACATCGACGTCGCGCCTACAATAAAAAACAAAGACAGAAAAATGAAAGTTCGAAAGATTAACTCATCGCGCATTAATTGTAAAAACCTTTGTTATGCACTCGCTCGTCTATGAGTTTAAACTGAATATGTGACGGTTTTTCATGAAAGAGAAGCGTTTTGAATTTTTATATGATTTTTGGCTATTTAAGGCCTTAATTTGGCACCGCAAAGATTAATGACCGAATAAAAAAAATATGATATTTTTGCCAACTTTTCGATTATTTTTTTATATTTAGTTATTAATCGCGTACCTAGTTTAGTTAAGATTAAAACAGTTTCCAAAAATTGAAAGCAATTTCGACAGAACTAATGAATGCTGCTAATATGAATTCATGAATATCCTGACTTTGTTTTGATCCTAGTGCATTTAGAATGCTTATTCGGAGCAATATGGGAGTACGTCTTTTGCCCTCACCTATTGGACGTTTTGCTCGACAAACATTTGCCAATCGATTAATATCGACAAGTTGTAAATTAGCGCAAAACGTAGAAAACGTCAAAGAGGTCGAAAAACCGGTGAGTTCATTGGCGGAGATCGAGCTGGAGGCCACAGAGCAAATTAAACTTACCCAGAAACAGAAAGGGCACAAAGTGTACAAAGAGCAGATGGAAATGCCGTTTGCATTTAAGCAGGCCTATTTCGTCTATCTCACCATTTTCCTAGTGTTGAAAATTATTTGGGAGGAAATTGTCTCTGAAGGAAAGTGTTTGTGAAATGACTCCTTTAATAAATTCAGACGGATTTTTCCCCTCTATTGCACCCATAATTTTTCTAATCCTTCTAGACGAAACCTTGTATACATAGTTTAATTCTATCTGTAAACGATGCCTCAAGTACGGGCTAATGCCTAATGGCCCATGTTATGAGTCTCTAAATTTTGGAGTCCAAAAGCCATAAAGATCTACCTTTTAAGATGATATTCTGTCATATGAGCCATATGATATGACTTCGCTGGGTGTCAAATTACAACTTACTCGAATCGGGATATTAATATATTACATATGTAATTATTCGATCAGATTTTGCACGGCGATAACGAGTTTACTATTTTCAAATTCTAAATACGACCCTTTATTTGGCCTCCTTTTGACAAAAAATCTCCATTTCGTGAACACGTAATTATATGTTGAGGTTGATAAGTCTCTACGGAACAGGGGTTTTGGGTCAAAATCGCCGGTTTATTTTTGAGTTCATTTTAAAAACATGTGTTTAGGGGGATATTTACATGAATATAAAAAATATTATACGTTTTCTAACACGGCGCCGGAGTGGGTTAACGATCAAGAGAAAATACGAATTTATAAAGAGCAATTCCGAAAGATTGAAATTTCCGAAGAGTATGCAGAAGCACACCAACGGCGAACCGGCCGCTGAAAAATTTGGCGCCGGTTATTTTGGGAAAATGTGTAACTGGGACATTTTTTTTTCTATTATTTTTGGCAAACGCATACATATTAGATAATTTGTTTATTGAGAACCTATTGAGAACCTTTCTTTTAATTGTATTCTTACCGCGTTAACCAATTAATTAATTGTTAATTAATTCTGTTCTGCAGTTTTCGTAAATACGTGAATTTCCTTTTCTAAACGTTCGAATTTTTGCCAGAAATGGATATTTTAGGGAATCAAAAGTTGACGTACATCGTATTATTACACAATAATACAATGATTCATGAGAAACTTTTTTGTCAAGTTTTTTTTATATTTGCCTAAATATACACCACCTGTCTACGGAACTTAACGAAACGCTGGGGGAAAAAGGTGTTAAGTTCAAGGACTTTTGTTAAGTTCTAGGAATTTTGTTAAGTTTAGTAGACAGTGCGTACGGGCAATTGTCGAAAAATTGCCGAAAAAGGTTTTAAGTTCCAGGCATTTTGTTAAGTTTAGGAGCGTTAATTTCCGTAGACAGGCGGTGTACCCGATTCAAACTTTTGATTTTGTTAAAATGTTAATTTTTGACAATTTTAATAGTGTAATACAGATGGCTTGGTTATGAGGATTTTCAAATGTATTTAAGGCTAAGTCACTTTTTTGGCCATGAGCTTATAACCAACCCCTCTGTACTTTCTGTATAAATATATTGTAAATATTCTGAATGGTATGTTTTGGTTTATTTTAGAAGAAAATGTTCCGTCGAGGTTTGAGCAATACCCGTCGAACGGTGGCGCAACGTTCATTTTTATGCGCTGCCAGACGGGTTCGATTTGGTCAAGGTCTGGCCAGTCAGACAGTGGCTAAACGTGCTGTTTCTTTAACTAGTGCGCGCATGTTGCCATCACATGAACTTGTCAAGCTTCCGGCATTATCACCAACAATGGAAACTGGCAACATTAAACAGTGGGAGGTAAGCGCTAATTTAAAATATTCTTGTGCAACTGTTTGTCAGGGCAGTTTGTTAGATCCTATCAGATTCTTATTTTATCATGTCATATATGACCTTCATATGAACTTCATATTATGAAGTCATATTTAAAGGTTCATATAAGGTCATATTATTTCCAGTTTTTTTCGCAGTCGGCTTAGTTTATCTGCAAAATTCAGGACCAGGAAGTATATATTATATAGAGAACATATTTTTAGATAAAATGTTCTAAACGAATTCGGTTTAAGGTGCCTTATTCAAATAAAATTTTACGATTAGGAGGCGCTTCCATCAAAAGTGCGGGAAATAAACGGGGGCGAATTAAGGTTAACCGCTATAACACCAGCTGCAATAAAGTAATCGGAGCATGGCAGGCAAGAACATAGATATTCCAATGCTTTATCAGGCATAAGGGCCCGCAGGGATTACAGATAATGAAAGTCGAAAATGAATGACCAGTTTATAATATTACCACATTACTTTTTAGAACTACCAGTACTTTTTAGGGTTATGAATCATAAGTTATGATTCCTTTTCCCCCTATCAAGGCGAAACTGTATTTTTTCTCAGCAAAGTGTAAAATGTGTACATTGGCAGATATTCAAATAAATTCGGTGTACATTGTAAGACCACTGACGTTTTTTTGTAATTTCCAACCAGAATGTGAACGATTTATTGTTTTAGCAAATATCAATATGGGCTATATCATATTTGTAGGTGTGAAGATATAGTTAACCTTATTTTTGAAAATGTTTCTTTAGACTAGGTTGAGCTATTATGAGCATTCAATTTTTAATTCATTTGGCTATTATCTCAAGTATTTTAGACCTTATACTACTTCATATAAAATTTGTAACAAGTCATTTTTGGCTGGTTTTTAACTCATGTATTTAAAATATTCAGCCATTGCGAGCGTGTGTGTGTGTCTTTGTGATAAAAAGAAATAGAAAATTTATGTGGATCATAATTTATTTGGGTTTTTATTCAAAATGGAATAAATTTAGTTACACATGTCCAAGTTTGACAATCATTCAAGGGACGTTTAATTTGGTTCCAGTCAGATTCTGAACGTAGCAAAAAAAAATATAATTGAAAGAAGCGTTTATTCGACTCCAGTCTGATACGCATACGTAGTTAGTACAAAACTTTTTACACTATTAAGGAGCTGACAAACTTCTCTCAGACTGCTGACGTATGTACCTGTGCACTGTACATCTTGTTTACCACTTGACGTGCATTATTTGGGTATTAATTTATTCGCAACCTACATATACACAGACCCACATAGCCTATGTGATAGAGGCCAAACGAGGGAGTAAAATTGGAGTAAAATTAGACATGATCTTCATTTTTTTTAGAAAACGTGAGCCATTATTTTTTAATTTATAGAAAACATTATTTTGCTTTTAAAAGAAAACTCGTTGAAACACTTCATGATATTAATTATCAATGAAAAAATAATATTGCAAATTTTAAGCTCGTGCAATAAAAAAATCCTCGGAATACGTATGCTTCAATTAACTTTTAGTTTTAAACTTTAAGAATCTATTAAAACTGTGCTGATATGCCTGTAGGGACTATAATGAGAACAATTATTTTTGTAGAATTTTTAGTTTAATTCGTGTAACTAGTAATAAAATATAGATCTCGTCTTAATATATACACCGCCTGTGCAGTTATGTTCCGAAAACATTTGAAAAAAATAACCAGATAGAACAAACACATCTTTATATTTTTAAACAATTATCTGAACTTGTAACTTTTTTCCATCCAAGGATTATAATCCGCAAACTAGGCATTTATTTTGACACTAAATGTTGAAGTCACGTATCAGAAGTGTAATCCAGTGGTTATAAAATCAAGTTTTATTTCATGCTTTACATTGCAAAAAGCAAGGCAGATGCGAAATTAATAATTAATATTACTTTATTCATTTTCTAATTGTTATCATTCTGTCCCTCTTCGGTTGCTTTTTTCACTTTTTGGGCTAAAATATGTTTTTGTGATTTTAAAATGAAAATTTTAGTACAGTTTCTAATCTTGATATTTGTTTGATACACTATTTATACAATCAGCTTTTTACGTGGAATAATTTCAAGAATGTCGTTAACTCGTTGTATCGAATTTCTAGACCATTTTTTCAAATTAGAAATTAAAAGTTCTATTAAAAAGCTGTTCGAGTTCTTAAAAGTTGAGTAGTACAGTCCTTCACCATTTATCGGACGCTTTTTTGGCCAAAATGGGGTCATTCTAATAAAAAAATGACGATGCTCATTTATCGGACGCTATTTTCGAGAACCGAAAACGTCCGATAAATGGTTAAGGACTGTAACACTTTTATATAAAAAATAGATTGAAGTTAAGTCTAATTGTCTCGTTAAACCGGTTTTTACCGGTGCTTAGGAGTTAAGTTTGAAAAGTCGTTTCGCGTCAGGTCGCTAACGTACCAAATTGTGACATGAGGGGTAAAAATATGGCGACAGTAATGAGCCCTCCGACCACCATAATCCCAATGCATATCCAGAATGTTTTGTCCGCGCCCACGTACTTTTTGGGCTTTCCATACTGTTCTTCGGTTCTTTCCTGGAATATTCAAAATGAGAAATCAAAACATGCTAGCTCTTTGCGATACCGAGCGCAACAAATCGATTTATAACTCCCTATATACATATACGGTATAAAACTGAATCAGCCGGATTTTTGCTAATTTACCGGCGAATCTTTTGAATTGGCCAGATGCGGGGCAATCGGGCTAAGTTTGGGCTAAAAATATAAAACATGCGGAGAAACTATTCGCATTATTTCCTATTCGCATTTATCCTATACTCCGGTGATTTTGAAGACGTTTATGACTGACTGAATACATAAGGAGTTAACCGGCTTAGTTGACCGGTTGTATGGGAGCACTTTATGTGACTCCATTAGTTATTTTTATTTGTCCGAAATGGTTTTTGTGATAAAGTCACATGAAAGTAGCTACTAGGAGTTAATCGGCTGCTTTACAAATTTGTATCGCATTTGAGTAACTGATCGCTTTACGTTATTTTGACTACAAATCACAGAGTTTTAATTGAAATATTTTCCAGACCGGCCACCTACACACTGATGGTTTGAAGGACTACTTTTTCCGTAATTGATTATAACATATTTTCCTTTCGGTATCTCTAGCAATTGTTTAGAAAATTAGCATTAAAAATAAATATAAATTTCTGTAACTTACAAATGTCATTCTCGGATTTTGTCTTCAATCACGAAAACAGTTCGGTTTGATTTCGAGTTATTGAATGAATTTGAGCGCGACTTTGGCACCGGTGAATAACTGATCCCAGTGGAGGGTTATTCATTTTTAACAGCGCCATTTGGTCAAAAAGAAAACCAGATTATATATTTTGTGAGTGAAAAAGTAAAACAGAAGGGGAGTAGGGTGTGCGCACGTTAGAAAAGTAAATATTATAAAATATAAAATAATGATTATATAACTGCCTAAATGAGTGTCTGTAGCGAATAATATGGGTTTTACATCATGATGGATAAAAAAATTATTTATCCCCAAATGGGCCCTTTACCCCATTAGGGCCGTTAACTACATTATAACCATTTTTAGACATATATCATATGTGACATATGATCTCCGGAAAATTAAAATTAACACCAGCGGGCGACTAATGCTTGTTATGTTATATGTCGCATATATATTATGCCGGGGATAGACCTGAAATATAATTGAGGATTTTCATATTTTAGGTTCCGCATATTATATTCAGGTCTATCCCTTACCCCCGTTAGAGTTTTTATGTTCGGAAATAGTAACCCTAATAGGAATAATGGTTGGTCGTCTTATAAACTATAAGTTAAAGTCTATAACTTATAGCCCCATTAGGGCCACTATTTTCGAGAATAACAAACATTCGTCCTCGTTTTTCACGGATTCAAATTTACCTGTTTTTAAAACATATTGAGTTCTCATGCGGTGTTTTTACTCGCACTTTGTTGGACTCTATTTTGTTGCCCAATCAGTTAAGTTAACTAAGTTAACACCCTAAAGGGAAATCAAAGAAGGAATCGCTAGAGTATTATCTCATTTTCATTCGTCTTATTGATTCAACTCTAAGAGTTTGTCAATTCGAACATGCTAAATAACAAATCATCATTATTTAAATTTTTAAATATATCTTTATTAAAATTTATTATAAGAGAACTGCGCGAGCCGCATCTCTATGTCCTGTATTAGGCCTCTGCCAAAAGCTTATACATTTTTCATGAATTCGGCTTTATGTCAGTATCGATGTTAGTACAGTGAACTGAAAAAATGTGCTAAACTTTCTTCGTAAACTTACCGTATGTTACATTGTTTTTCTACTGTGTTTTGTTTTCAATCAATAATTGTATTCTTAACGGTTACTATGTTGAGGTGGCTATAAGGTCAGCCAGTTGTGTCATAAAATAAGTTAGTGTTGTTCGTAATAAACTCGAATGAGTTTCGATTAATAACCTAGAACGCCATGTTTACTTTTTTACTAAAACTAGGTAATTTTCCATTATTCTAAAATATCGCAAATGCAACATAACATGTTTCGTATTGTGAAATTTCAGTGAAATTTTCCTGCGGGATGGTTATAAGGTCTGGGCTTTGGTCTGTAATAGACCATTACAAATGTTTTTTTCGCACTAAGCTCCTATGGCCTTTTTGAGACTAAAGTAGTGTTGTTTTCAAAATGTTTTTTTTTCTATAAAATCATATCTTTTTGAACTTTTTTGGTTCCTTAAGGTCTTTTTGTCGTAATTTATTTATTGTCTTCTGAAAATGCCTTTAAGATCTTTTGGTAATTTTTCCTTAACATGTTCTAACCAACCCCTGTGGAATTTCCCTACGAGTTAAAAGTAAATCAACGTTAATTGTATTTGGGTAGACGCGATTATAGACTTCCCATTTTTTTCATAAAGTGGCTTCAGACATTCGGCAAATAAGTTGGAGCATCAACTATAATCGGATGGCTTGCCATCTAAATGCCGGGGCTAATCCATATTTAAACCGATTACTCTTTCAAATTCCGTTTTTATACAGTTGTCAATAATGGCTCAGAGCACGGCTGTTCAACTAAACGTAATGTTTTGATATACAGGCAATCAGATTTTAACTTATAATTTTGACGCTTTAATGATTAATGTGACGGCATTTGGTTTAAAATTTAATGATTGACAGATGAATAAACGGTTGATCTCATTTTTGACAGTTTTCAGTAATCTTCCATATTTTACGTAACGCAACACTTTTATCGTAAAAGTTTTTTTTGTGTATCTTTTAAATGATTTTAACACGAATATGCACGTAAAGTGGGGGTGGTTATAAGGTCTGAATTTTGAGCGCTATAAGGTCAAGTCAGTTTTTTTCACTTTAACCTTACGAGGAAATCATGTTATTTTTTGGAATTTGGGATTTCAAAAAGATAATAAGGTCTTATATTTTTGGAAATGAATTATACCATAATATAATAATATTTATTTTCCAAAAAGATAATAAGGTCGTTTTTTGAGCATTGACGGTCAATTCAGGTTCATGTAGTATTCGATCATAGATTTGATATCAATTTTAGTGTACGGTTGTCTATTAGAATCGATTGTTGAAACTTTCAACAAGAATTGTTAACTGTGATGCAATTATATATGTATATGTTTTGTTAAATTAGATAATTTAAATAGTACAGTTAGTTCCCAGAATGGCCAAGCAACATACGCGTCAATTATTTGTTCAATTATTCGCAATAATTTGGGTTCAATTATCACGCTCAAAAGAGAAAACATAACGTAGCGGACTTTGAAAAGTTGTTAATGGACATGTCTTTTTTAACATGTCAAAGTCTTCATTATGAGCAGCATGTATTAAGCTTTCATGTTTATTTTGAACCACCACAGTACTCAATAATTTAAGCATGTCTCACAGAAGCATATCATTTATCGGGGATCCATTGTTGTTTCATTTAATTCGTTTCCTAATGTTGTTACATTTGACTCAAGTGGTAGCCCTGAAGGAAGTTCTTCGTCGGTTATCGAAACCACGTCGCCAACTGTGGTATTGGAGCTTTCAGTATTAGCCGCGGTTGAAGGCATCTTATCTAAACATAAAAATGCGTGTTTATGACATGGGGAATAAAAAAATTGGCATCTAGGTTTTTCGTGGAAATGTTTAGGAATTTGTTGCCTCCCACAGAGATTGGACGCTCTGTTTTTATTTTGTTTTTGCTTATGTTAAG